>QANZ01048305.1:212561-240277 GCA_003254925.1 Chamaecrista fasciculata
CCATCCATGTCTGTTTTCTCTTTGAAAACCCACTTGCACCCTACGGGTTTTACCCCTTCGGGCGGAGCGACTAAGGTCCATACCTCGTTGTCGTACATAAATTGCATCTCAGCCTTCGTGGCTTCAACCCATTTCTCAGAGTTGGGGTCCACGATGACCTCTTGATAGGTGGTAGGCTCACCACGCTCCATGAGCAACACATCCTTGTTTTCAGTCACCAGAAATCCATATCTCTCAGGCTGAAAACGTGTCCTATCAGACCTTCGTGGTTCTTGTGTCACTGGAGGAGCCTCCACAACATCTTGTGGCTCTTCTCCAGTTTCCGTCTGTGCCTCTGAAGTGTCTTGTGGAACTTGAACTTCTTCAAGCTCTATCTTACTCCCACTATTTCTTTTGGAAACAAGATCCTTCTCTAAGAAGAATCCACTTCTGACTACAAACACTTTGTTGTCAGTTGGGTAGTAGACATGATACTCCCTCGTTTCTTTCGGGTATCCCACAAATAAGCACTTGAGGGATTTGGGAGATAGTTTATCATTAGGTGGTTGCTTAACGTAAACTTCACATCCCCAAACCTTGAGATAAGACATAATGGGACTCTTCCCACTCCATATCTCATATGGTGTCTTCTCAACTGACTTAGACGGATCAAGATTAAGGGTGAACGCGACAGTTTCTAGAGCATATCCCCAAAAGGATGGCGGAAGATCGGTTTGACTCATCATAAATCGAACCATATCCAATTGAGTTCGATTCCTCCTCTCAGAAACACCATTCCACTATGGGGTTCCAGGAGGAGTAAGTTGTGAGACTATCCCATAACTTCTAAGATGATCAATAAATTCATGACTCAAATACTCGCCTCCTCGATCAGATCGCAGGACATCGATTTTCTTTTCGAGTTGGTTCTCCACTTCATTTTGAAATCTCTTGAACATTTCAAAAGACTCTGACTTGTGCTTCATAAGGTAGACATAGCCATACCTACTGAAGTCATCAGTAAACGTAATGAAATAAGAGTAACCACCTCTAGCTTCAGTACTCATGGGTCCACATACATCAATATGTATGATCCCCAATAAGTCTGATGTCCTCTCACTGTGACCAGTGAAAGGCGCCTTTGTCATTTTTCCAAGCAAACAAGATTCACAAGCATCATATGATTCAAAATCAAATGAGCTTAGAAGTCCCTCTTTATGGAGCTTCTCTAGGCGTTTCTCGTTTATATGGCCTAAACGACAATGCCAAAGGTATGTAGGATTAGGTTCGCTAACCTTAATCCTTTTCGTATCAATGTTATATATTTCGTTATTACGTTGTTGTGCTAATTTCAAGATATAGTGGTTATCTTGCAGATCACCATAAGCAAATAACACATTATCCTTGTAAATAGAACATCTACCATTCCCATTCACACAAACAAATCCTTCCTTATCCAAATAAGAAAGTGAAATAATGTTAGAACTTAAAGATGGAACGTAATAACAATTGTTTAAAATTAAAACAAGCCCAATGGGCAAAACTAGCTCGTATGTTCCTACAGCAACAGCAGCAACTCTTGCTCCATTGCCTACTCGTAGGTCCAGCTCGCCTCTGTTCAGCTTCCTACTGCTTCTCAACCCCTGCACATTTGTACATATGTGAGAACCACAAGCAGTATCTAATACCCAAGTGGTAGGAGTAGACAAGTGAACACCTATAACATAGATACCTGAAGTAGAGGCTTCGCTCTTCTTCTTCTTCTTCAGATCTTCCATATACAGCTTGCAATTTTTCTTCCAATGTCCAGGCTTCTGGCAGAAAAAGCAAACTGATTCCTTTGTGGGCTTTGCCTTCTTGGCAGACGGTGGGTTGGGCTTGGCCGCTGGCTTGGTCTCGCCAAACACGGCTTTTCCCTTCCTCTTTCCTTGGCCCTTCCCCTTTCCCTTATTCTCAACTAGCAACACAAAGCTAGGCGTCTTCTTGATGGACACCTCAGCAATCTTGAGCATCCCATGCACCTCAGAAACAGACTTCTCCATCCCATTCATATTGAAGTTCATGACGAATGGGTCATAACTCCTTGGTAGCGAGTTTAGGATCACATCCGTCGAAAGCTCTTGGGTGATGGGAAATCCCAGCCTACCAAGGTGATCTATGTACCCCTTCATCATTTCCAACGAAAAGCACAGTTTCACATATAAATATGTAATGACTATTATAGAAATTTCAGCATGGTATTCCCTGTAAGTGGAAGGGTCCATATAGCATATAACAACCTGTTCAGCAGTATAGTACAAAATAGAGCTCTCCTCTCATAAAAAAACAATATAAACATAAGGAGAGCTCTGCTCTCATGACAGTTCAGCCCATGTAAGCATGAATATCACCCTAACTGTGGTCTAACGGAGCATTCTAGAGTTAACTGCAACATACAAGTATATCAAAATATATGTAATAAACTGAACTACCCACATGGACGAATATGTGGGACTTCGAAAGGGACTGATCAATCTAGTCGGCACCGGGAGGCTGATCCTGAAAACTTGGAGCTGAAAATGGTAAACATATAAAAGGGTGAGTCGAGAGACTCAGTGAGTAATCCAATCTATCCTAGTTGTGGAGGGCAAGGTATTTCCACTAGCTTCAAAATTTGGGAGCTCTAACAAATGCTTTATCAAAATCAAGTTCCAAAAAGACTCATTATTAGCTCTTCAATTTTCAAGATTAGAAATCAATAGTTCTCAAACTCAATCATGATGTAAAACTGATTATGACTTCTTAAATATAAGTTTATAGTTTCAAAATTCCTCATATATGTATAGAAACTCATTTGGCTCATGAAAATCACCAAAATCATTCATAAGAACCAATTTGTAAACTTTAAAGTTTTACCCAGAAACATCAAATTTCAAAATACACTCAATAAATTTAAATTGATGTTATAGGACTCATAATTATCATCAATTACACTCATATAACCCATTAATTTCAAGAAAACGTGAAGATTTGGGCAAACGCCCCATTTAAAGTTTCACCCTAGTTTCTATTAGGTCCCAAATTGATGAATATGGAGTCAATCATTAAACCAAGTGTTAGGAATGTTTAGAGTATCACAAATTATCAGATAAGCACAGGAGGATCGAAGAAAACAACAACATATTTCATAGATTTTGAAGAGAGAAGCTAAAATGGTGGAATGAATGAAAATTGTACCAAGTGGTATAAAAAAAGGAGGAAGGCGGCTGGACGCCGCGACGGTCGTCTGACGGTGGAGGGGTGACAGACAACGGCCAAGGAGGTGATGGTGGTGGCTGGTCGAACTTGAGAGGAAGAGATGAGAAGGATCGAGAAGTGCAAATGAAAATGGATGAGAGAGAGAGTGCTTTGAGCTGTCATAAATAAAGGGGAGCTGTTTTGCTATTTTAGCCAGACTTGGGGGGGGGGGGGGAAAATACAATTCTGACGCAGGGGAAAGTGGCTAAAACCATAGTATTTCCCAGAAACATTTGAATTCTTTCAAAATAGTCCCTAAAACTCTAAAGTTCTAGAAATAGAAATTTTTGACAAAATTTATATTGTTGGATTCGTTGAAAATAGTAGGTTCCAAATATACATTTTCTTTTAAAAAATATTATATCTATCGGTTATTATTTCTTACTCAAAAGTGTCTTATATAATGAAATTAAAATGAAACTCAGATAATATTCTTTAGTCAAAATGCTCCCAAAATTTAACCCCAAGCTGATAAGGACTTAAAGATTAACTACACAATTTACGTTTAAGTCAAATGCTAAGTCTAATGTGTAATATAATACCTTGGGGTATTACACCTTAATTCCAAGAGTTTTTCCTGAACTGCCAGTTGTTCTCATATTTTGATTTTTCTAGAGGTTCATTAGTTATCTCTACTTGAATTACTTCATATCTTGTTATACGACTATGGTTCTAATTACTGTATACGCTGGATCATTTAGTTGGAGGAATGTTATTATTGATATACATTATGGATGAGTACTGATTTTGTTGGTGATCCCATGATTGGGATGGGTTAGCTGCTCACTGATTTTCGACTCACCCCTCGTTTAATTTTTTTTTTTATATACACATCCAGGTCAAGCCACTGTTTCAGCTCTAGGAGGAGGTAAATCAAGAGCCCACATCAACGTTCGTGTGAGATCCTCGAGTTTTAGAATTTAATTTAGGATGCTCAAAAGTAGCATTAGTGATTTTTAGAATTATATATATATTTTTAAGCTAGTTTTAGACTAGTATTAACACTTTTATGTTAATTTTTTTCAAAAAAATAGTGAACTCGATGATTTGGAATTTTAAATTTTATATTTGAGATTCTCATATTTTATTTGGCTTGTGGTAAAAATTTGGGAGCAAACGAAGTTTAAAATTGTATCTGAATTTTATTTTGGTACTGCGATAAAACACTTTTGAGTAAGAACTGGAAGATGTTAGAGGCAAATTTTTCAAAAAAAAAATTACATATTTTAAATATACTCATCGAAACGAATTTATCGTTAAAAAGTTTGTTAAAAAATTCTTTTTGGAAAAATACTTGATCAGCCCAAAATTGAACAAGTTATTTGGCCTTCTTTTAATGTGTTTATAATAATAACATATTATAATTAGACCAATTAATATGCTAAGGGTTGCACCAAGGTGTGCTGAAATAAAGTGGATAAAATATGTTAATTAGCGTTTATATATTGTACTTTATAAATAGGTGCTACACAACGGTTTATTTAGTGTTTCAAATATCCAAATAGGGCCAAACCAAGAGGGAAATATCTAAAATGTCGAGAAAATCACGTTGAGCACAAGATACTCTTGTGCCGTTGGATGAGCCGCCGATGCAAGGGAGGTAAATCCCGCGGCGCAAGTATCTAAGAGGCATATGGCGTCAGCAAATATCTCCAGCGCAATATCACGTTGCGCTGTCACTTTGAGCCAACGGCCCAAGTGGGAAATCTCGCGGTGCAGAATATTCAAGAGCGCGGACATATAATTTGGACGGCTAAGATTCAAGATACAAAGTTATAATCGAAATATCGCAGATATTTCGGTGCGCATCCCTGTTGGGCTGCCAGCGCAAGCAACGCCCCAAGCGCAAATCGTTTCCTTGACTTGCGGACCAAGCACACTATTCAGTACTATAAATAGAGAGCGCCATTCTACGCTCAGAGCACAAGTTTTAGAAGAAACACATATTAGTTTAGAATAGTTCTCTGCCTAGAGCATGAGTAACTAAAGAGGTAGATACTTGTGGAATACCTCAAGGATAGGACTGGAGTTCATCTCATATTCATTGTAGAGATCAGATGTTGACGTTGCATTCATGAGGTATGATCAACTCGTTCAAAGGTAATTGTTGAAGTTGTTTATGTTGGAGATTGTGCCCTAAGGCCAATCATTTTATGTAAATATGTTTTGAACATATTATTAATTTATGGAGATAAATTAATGTGTTATCATATTATTAGCATGTTTACTATGATAACGTCCATGATTAATTATGAGATAATTAATCTAAATTTGTCCCTGGTCAATTGTTTTAGTGGGAGCGAAAATGAACTAAGACCAGTATGACCTCGGTGCATAGAGATGCATGCACTAGATGCTGGGACGAGAGTCATGGTGCAATTACGTAAGATGTTACGACTTGCCGGACTGACCCGGAGAGTCCCGCATGGGTTTAGTCATCAACTTGCCTCTCCTGTACGCCTGTAGCGATGCCTTAGACCTGAGGTCATCATTATTCCGGCGTTGCACTTGTCAGACTTTGGCTTAGTCTAACGTTGCCCGTAACAAGGTAGCCATAAGGGCTAAGTACGGGTTTGGTTGATTGCCGTGTTGACGAATGTGGATTGGCCAAGATGTGATTTTGTCCCTATTTAGATGAGAGATATCTAACTGGCGCCCTCGATGAGTCTGTCTAGGGAAAAGAGTGGCCACTCAGGAATTTGGGACTTACTCAGGGAATCGAGAAAGTTGTGGTTTGGATTATGGATGACTTTCCTGTGCCTAATCCATGACCAAGATTTCGTAGGACAATAGGATCACTGACAAGGTGGTACTAAGGTTAAGTCGTTTTGGTAAAAACGATAACTCACGTGTTTTGGGTAGGCGTGATGGCTTGCTAGAGTCCGCTCACTACTTGTAGGTCATGGAGATGACTTGCTGCCAACTTCACGTGGGGCCTGCTGGGTCACACACGAGCAGGATTAGAACACCATTTAAAAGGGACACGAATTAAGGTTAATTTGTGGGTCACTCCGGTGGCACGATTTAAGACGCAGCAGAATGTCTGGGACATTGAGTCTTGTCTTAATTAATCTACAGATGTGAAATATTTAAATTTGTGGGACAAGTTTAAATATAATAATTGTTAAATGATTAATGGGGATTAATTATTTACAATTAAAATATTAGGGAACAATAATTCAGATAAGATTCCTAAAAGTTAGGATATTATTGAATTATAAAATTCCCCAATAATAATATGAGGGTGGCGCCTCTTTTGGATTATTTGGATAAATAAAATTGTTTTATGAATTCAAATAATAAGTTTGAATTCAAAAGATTTGATGGAGATATCAAAAGATTTGATTCAAACAGATTTGGTGAGATCTCCTCTCAGTATCTTTGGTGAATCATGAATTAAGAAAGTTTTTTGATTTATAAAATTCCAAGATAATGTTGAGGGAGTTAGGCGCATAGCTTGGTGGATCCCAAGGGGAGATTTGATCTCTCATTTAATTCTCCGAGATTGCATTTTGAATTTAAATTGGTATATTAAGGTAATATTTTAATTATACATTCAAGTCCTAAAATAATTATATTATCAAAATATCATGATTTTAGGAATAATTAAATCACCAAATATTTTGTCTATAAATAAGGGGGCAAGTCGACTTGCCTCATACACAAGATTCTAACCCTAGCTTTGATTTTCTTCCTCCTTGAAGAGAGAGAGAAAATCGCACCTTTGCACCCATAGAGAGAGAAAGTCGATTTTTGCTAAGAGTTAGTGAAAATTAACTTGGCTCCATAACTAGGGTTTGAGAGAAGAAAAGGCAAGAAGGAGTTCTTGTGGGGGGTTTCTTCTATGCGCCACTCTTGCTGGATTGGATTCAAGAAGGAGTTCCTGAATTCAAGCACTGTAGATTGGTCCCTTCTTCTTTTGGAGAAAAGAACGGAAGGCTAGCACCTTGGTGTTCGAGAAACTATTCGTGTGGATCACCGGCAGAGGGAGAACGCTGAGAGTGGGCTCCTTGCACACGCCTTGTACAACCATCCGATTGAAACTCGTGAGGTATACCACTATCTAAAAGTTTTAAATTCTGCTAGCGGATCCGTTCGGAAATTCTAGGGCATAGGCACTTTTAATTTTATTATTTTATTTTTGCCACGCTAGTTCTAGGATTTAAAACTGTTTATGTGTACATGTGATGTATAATATGTGTGTTTACCGCTTTCAATCACTGTTTTTTGGTTTTACAAAGAAATCCACCGAACGTTTTTCTTAAAAATTCAATCTACAGAAAAAGGTGCAAATTACATGTATATGATACATATAGAATCGATTGGATCGATTAGAAAATTTTCTTGAAGTTTTAGGCCAAAATCGAAAAGTCCTGTATAATTATAATTAAAAGTGTTTTAATTATAATATTATATAGGTGGCTGAAAATTTATTAAAATTATGAATTTTAAAATTTTTGGGGGTCAATAATTTTAAATTCTTGAATGTTAAAATTATTGATAAAAGGCCTAATCTCACGAAAAGGCATGTTAAAATTGCACAAACCCTAAAATTGAACAAAATCTTAAAAGGAGTTTTAATATATGTGTTGGTTACCGTGTTTGACATAATTGTATGAATTGTTCATATTTGAATTGTGTGGTGTTGGATATGGCTCTAGGAGGTTTACTTCGGTAAATACGGCCTACGTGTCGTCTCCCTCTACTATGGTGTAAAATTTACTTTCAGTTTATACCTCAATGTAACTGGGGTTTATTCACGTGTAATTTTATTTTTCTTTTTAGAAAAGTTCTCTCATTGGCTTGGGAGAATTCTAGGGTAGATGGGTCATATCTAAACACGGTGTTTGTTTTACATTTAGTTGTATGTGATGCGCTAGATGTATGTTTAGGGTGCGAAATTTTAACATGCTATTTCTATATATATCGCGCTACAACCACTTATACGATACAAGTGTGGGATTTTGTATATGATACAAAATCCGGCACATGTTTATATGTATGAGATACATGGGGTAATAAACATGTGGCATGACTCGTTTAATTTTAAAAGGAGTTTTAAAATTAAACTATAAGACGGAACCTTTTAATTAAATTAAAAATCAAACCCTTTTAGAAAATATTAAGTATTTAATGCCATCGCTAAAACGCCCTATCAAAATCTTGTTCATCGTGGAGCGGTGATCGCCTACGCGACACGTATCTGCCTTGACCTTGAGGAGACACGGGTGAATGGGAGCTTCAACACGACGCCCATTGAAATCTTGGTTCTTTGAATACAGTGATCGCCTACGCGACACGTATTGCAGTTGGGCCTTGATGATATGGGGTTGGGCTTCGGCCTTGTTGTTTTGAACCTAGCCATTCACATGTTTTACCGTGTGACTTAATGGGGTTATCAAAACGGTTTTGGACCTCAAGGAATTAGATGGGATAAACATGCCATAATAAATATCATGAGATGATACAGTCCCATAAGGATCTAAGAGTCACATAGAGATGTGATTGGTAAGGAGTTACCTACCTAAATAGCTAAAGGGTGCATGATCGCCTACGCGATGGTAAACTTTAGTGAAATATGGGTCTTAGCGACTAATAATAAATTTCACTGGGTTTTATAAAATGGTGGATATAATTTTATTTTTCCTGCTAATTAAAGCTTTTCATATCTAATTGTAGAATCAAATGGCAACGAACGTTCATACACTATCACAGCGATCTGTCCTTGAGAAGGACAAGTTGACTGGGACTAACTTTCTCGACTGGTACCGAAATCTGAGAATTGTTCTCACCCAGGAGAGAAAGCTCTATGTCCTAGAGAACCCCATCACTGAACAGCCTGTTGCAAACGCTCCAAGAGCACAGAGAGATGCTTACGAGAAGCATCAAAGTGACTCTGTGGACGTTGCCTGTCTTATGCTGGTTACCATGGTTCCTGAGATCCAAAAGAACTTAGGGAACATGGGGGCATACGAGATGATGACACATCTCAGAGAAATGTTCCAAGTACAGGCAAGGCAAGAGAGATTTGAGACAGCAAAGGCTCTATACTCTTGCAAGATGGCAGAAGGTGGATCTGTTAGTGCCCACGTCTTAAAGATGAAGGGGTACATAATTCACCTTGCCAGGCTGGGTTTTCCCATTGTGCCAGAGCTAGCGAGGAATTTAATCCTTAATTCGCTACCTAGAAGTTATGACCAGTTCGTCTTAAACTTTAACATGAATGGCATGGAGAAGACCGTTTCTAAACTGCATGGGATGCTAAAGACTGCTGAGGCATCTATTAAGAAGGCGCCTAGCACTGTCTTACTAGTTCAGAACAAGGGAAAGGGTAAGGGCAAAGGAAAGAGGAAAGGAGACGCCGAGGTTGGTGGGACCAAGCCTGCGGTTAAGCCTAACCCACCGCCTGCCAAGAAGGCAAAGCCTAATAAGGATACAGTCTGTTTCTTCTGCCGGAAGCCCGGTCACTGGAAGAGAAACTGTAAGCTGTACATGGAAGATCTGAAGAAGAAGAAGAAGAGCGAAGCCTCTACTTCAGGTATCTTTGTTATAGGCATTCACTTGTCTACTCCTACCACTTGGGTATTGGATACTGCTTGTGGTTCTCACATATGTACTAATGCGCAGGGGTTGAGAAGAAGTAGAAAGCTGAGCAGAGGCGAGGTGGACCTACGTGTGGGCAATGGAGCAAGGGTTGCTGCTGTTGCTGTAGGAACATACGAGATGGTTTTGCCCACTGGGCTTGTTTTGTTATTAAACAATTGTTATTATGTACGATCTCTTAGTTCTAACATTATATCACTTTCTTATTTGGATAAGGAAGGTTTTATTTGCATGAATGGAAATGGTAGATGTTCAATTTATAAGAATGATGTGTTATATGCTTATGGTGATCTGCATGATAACCACTATATCTTAAAATTGGAACAAAGACATAATAACGAAATCTATAACATCGATACGAAAAGGATTAAGACTAACGAGTCTAATCCTACATACCTTTGGCATTGTCGTTTAGGCCATATAAACGAGAAACGCCTAGAGAAGCTCCATAAAGATGGACTTCTAAGCTCATTTGATTTTGAATCATATGATGCTTGCGAATCTTGTCTACTTGGTAAGATGACAAAGGCGCCCTTTACTGGCCACAGTGAGAGGGCATCTGACTTATTGGGGGATCATACATAGTGATGTATGTGGACCCATGAGTATTCATGCTAGAGGTGGTTACTCCTACTTCATTACGTTTACTGACGACTTCAGTAGATATGGGTATGTCTACCTGATAAAGCATAAGTCAGAGTCTTTTGAAATGTTCAAGAGATTTCAGAATGAAGTTGAGAACTAGCTTGACAAGAAAATCAAGATCCTACGATCTGATCGAGGAGGCGAGTATTTGAGTCAAGAATTCACTGATCATCTTAGTAGTTGTGGGATAGTCTCACAACTTACTCCACCTCGAACACCACAGTGGAATGGTGTGTCTGAGAGGAGGAATCGAACTCTATTAGATATGGTTCAATCTATGATGAGTCAAACCGATCTTCCACCATCCTTTTGGGGGTACGCTTTAGAAGCTGCCGCTTTCACACTTAACCGTGTTCTGTCCAAGGCTGTTGAGAAGACACCATATGAGATATGGAGTGGGAGGAGTCCCGAATTTTTTACCTCAAGGTTTGGGGATGTGAGGTTTACGTTAAGCAACAAGCTAACGATGAACTGTCTCCCAAATCCCTCAAGTGTCTATTTGTAGGGTACCCCAAGGAAACAAGGGGATACTATGTCTACTGCCCAACTAACAACAAAGTGTTTGTAGTCAGGAGTGGATTCTTCTTGGAGAAGGATCTAGTTTCCAAAAGAAACAGTGGGAGTAAGATAGAGCTTGAAGAAGTTCAAGTTCCAGAAGACACATCAGAGGCGCAGACGAAAAACTGGAGAAGTTGCACAAGACGTTGTGGAAGCTCCTCCACAAACACAAGGACTACGAAGGTCTGATAGAACACGTTTCCAGCCAGAGAGATATTACGGATTTCTCGAGACTTAAAATAGGGATGTGTTGCTCACAGAGTGTGGTGAACCCACCACCTATCAAGAGGCCATCGTAGATCCCAACTCTGAGAAATGGGTTGAAGCCATGAAGGCTGAGATGCAATCTATGTACGACAACAAGGATGGACCTTGGTCACTCCACCCGAAGGGGTAAAACCCGTAGGGTGCAAGTGGGTTTTCAAAGAGAAAACAGACATGGATGGCAACGTCAACGTCTTCAAGGCGAGGCTGGTTGCGAAGGGATTTACGCAACCTCATGGTATAGACTATGACGAAACGTTTTCGCCTGTTGCAATGGCCAAATCCATTAGGATCCTCCTTGCCATAGCCGCATATTATGACTATGAGATATGGCAAATGGATGTCAAAACAGCGTTCCTTAACGGAAGGCTGCCCGAGGATGTGTATATGATCCAACCTGAGGGGTTTGTATGTCCTGAGGCACCAGATATGGTATGCACGCTTCAGAGATCCATTTATGGATTGAAGCAAGCATTTAGGAGTTGGAATCATCGTTTTGACAAAGTAGTCAAAGAGTTTGGCTTCTTGCAAAACCCTGACGAACCTTGTGTGTACAAGAAGGTTAGTGGGAGCACAATTGTGTTCTTGGTACTATATGACGATGACATATTACTCATTGGAAACGATATGCCAACCTTAGAGATTAGAAATTCTGGTTAGGAAAATCTTTCTCTATGAAGGACTTCGGAGAAGCTGCCTATATTCTAGGCATTAAGATCTATAGAGATAGATCTAGGAGGCTTCTCGGATTGAGTCAGAGTACATACCTGGATAAGGTATTGAAGAGGTTCAATATGCAGGATTCCAAGAAGGGATTCATTCCGATGAATCATGGGCTGACCCTGAGCAAGAAACAGTGTCCCAAGACACTTGTTGAGCGAGGGCGCATGAGTGGGATTCCCTATGCCTCGGCCATAGGATCCATCATGTATGCCTTGTTATGTACTCGACCCGATGTGTCATTTGCCCTAAGTATGACGAGCCGATTCCAACAAGACCCTGGTGAGGATCATTGGATCGCTGTCAAGAATATCCTTCAGTACTTGAGAAGGACTAAGGATGAATTCTTGGTGTTCGGTGGAACTGATGAGGAGCTATGTGTAAGGGGTTACACAGACGCTAGTTTCCAAACCGACCAAGATGACTTTAAATCGCAGTCAGGATATGTGTTTCTCCTGAACGGTGGCAGCATGAGTTGGAAGAGTTCCAAGCAGAGCACGATTGCCGATTCTACAACGGAGTCATAGTATATTGCAGCATCGGATGCGGCAAAGGAGGCTGTGTGGATTAGAAAGTTCATCTCTGAGCTTGGGGTGGTTCCGACCATTTCTGATCCCGTTACCCTGTATTGTGACAATAGTGGCGCTATTGCACAAGCCAAGGAGCCACGGTCCCACCAGAGGACCAAACATATACTCAGACGTTTTCACCTTGTCAGGGAGATGATTGACAGAGGTGATGTGAAGATATGCAAAGTAGCAGGCGAGGACAACGTTGCTGATCCTCTGACTAAGCCTCTTGCAAGGGTCATACATCAGCGGCATGTATCGTCGATGAGGATTAGACACATTGATCAGTGTACCTAGGAGTAGGGACAGCTAGATTGATGACTGTACCCTAGTGCAAGTGGGAGTTTGTTGGAGATTGTGCCCTAGGGCCACTCATTTTATGTAAATATGTTTTGAACATATTATTAATTTATGGAGATAAATTAATGTGTTATCATATTATTAGCATGTTTACTATGATAACGTCCATGATTAATTATGAGATAATAAATCTAAATTTGTCCCTGGTCAATTGTTTTCGTGGGAGCGAAAATGAACTAAGACCAGCATGACCTCGATGCATAGAGATGCATGCACTAGATGCTGGGACGAGAGTCATGGTGCAATTACGTAAGGGGTTACGAGTTGCTGGACTAAGCCGGAGAGTCCTGCATGGGTTTAGTCATCAGCTTGCCTCTCCTGTACGCCTGTAGCGATGCCTTAGACCTGAGGTCATCATTATTCCGGCGTTGCAGTTGTCAGACCTTGGCTTAGTCTAACGTTGCCCATAACAGGGTAGCCATAAGGGCTAAGTACGGGTTTGGTTGATTTCCGTGTTGAGGAATGTGGATTGGCCAAGATGGGATTTTTTCCCTCGATGAGTCTGTCCAGGGAAAAGAGTGGCCACTCAGGAATTTGGGACTTACTCAGGGAATCGAGAAAGTTGCGGTTTGGATTATGGATGACTTTCCTGTGCCTAATCCATGACCAAGATATCGTTGGACAATAGGATCACTGACAAGGTGGTACTAAGGTTAAGTCGTTTTGGTAAAAACGATAACTCACGTGTTTTGGGTAGACGTGATGGCTTGCTAGAGTTTGCTCACGACTTGTAGGTCATGGAGATGACTTGCTGCCAACCTCACGTGGGGCCTGCTGGGTCACACACGAGCAGGATTAGAACACCGTTTAAAAGGGACACCAATTAGGGTTAATTCGTGTGTCACTCCGGTGGCACGACTTAAGACGCAGCAGAATGTCTGGGACATTGAGTCTTGTCTTAATTAATCTACAGATGTGAAATATTTAAATTTGTGGGACAAGTTTAAATATAATAATTATTAAATGATTAATGGGGATTAATTACTTACAATTAAAATATTAGGGAAAAATAATTCAGATAAGATTCCTAAACGTTATGAAATTATTGAATTATAAAATTCACCAATAATAATATGAGGGTGGTGCCTCTTTTGGATTATTTGGATAAATAAAATTGTTTTATTAATTCAAATAATAAGTTTGAATTCAAAAGATTTGATGGAGATATCAAAAGATTTGATTCAAACAGATTTGGTGAGATCTCCTCTCAGTATCTTTGGTGAATCATGAATTAAGAAAGTTTTTGATTTATAAAATTCCAAGATAATGTTGAGGGAGTTAGGCGCATAGCTTGGTGGGTCCCAAGGGGAGATTTGATCTCTAATTTGATTCTCCGAGATTGCATTTTGAATTTAAATTGAAATATTAAGGTAATATTTTAATTATAAATTCAAGTCCTAAAATAATTATATTATGAGAATATCATGATTTTAGGAATAATTAAATCACCTAATATTTTGTCTATAAATAAGGGGGCAAGTCGACTTGCCCCATACACAAGATTCTAACCCTAGCTTTGATTTTCTTTCTCCTTGAAGAGAGAGAGAAAATCGCACCTTTGCACCCATAGAGAGAGAAAGTCGATTTTTGCTAAGAGTTGGTGAAAATTAACTTGGCTCCATAACTAGGGTTTGAGAGAAGAAAAAGCAAGAAGGAGTTCTTGTGGGGGATTTCTTCTATGCGTCACTCTTGCTGGATTGGATTCAAGAAGGAGTTCCTGAATTCAAGCACTGTAGATTGGTCCCTGCTTCCTTTGGAGAAAAGAACGGAAGGCTAGCACCTTGGTGTTCGAGAAACTGTTTGTGTGGATCACCGACAGAGGGAGAACGCTGAGAGTGGGCTCCTTGCGCACGCCTTGTACAACCATCCGATTGAAACTCGTGAGGTATACTACTATCTACAAGTTTTAAATTCTGCTAGCGGATCCGTTCGGGAATTCTAGGGCCTAGGCGCTTTTAATTGTATTATTTTATTTTTGCTTCCGCTGCGTTAGGCGCCCAGGATTCGCAACAGTTTACACATTAGATTTATTGATCAACGCTTTATTAGGGAATGAAACCTTGATATTCCTGGAGTTTGTCTCTTTCATGATTAATAAAGTTTGCTCTTTGTTTGTTTGCTAAACAATGTTCTATCTATCTTATAATTATAATTAGGATTGTTCTTTGTTTGTTTATTGTTCTGATGTGGTAATAATATATAATGTCCCAAAGAGCTTGACAAATTTCTCACACCTAGTTGGGATGAGTGATCGATCTTAATCTTATATTCTCTACCATTGTTTGATATGTTGTGTTTAATTATGAATACATCATTTAACTTGGTCAAGTGGCTGCACATTAATTATCTTCTTTATGATGAATGAACTATGATAGTCTATCTCTAGGGTTTTCTCTCAAGTATTGTTTTGACTCATTAATATATTAAATCGTGACAACCCTAAATTCTCAAATACATAATTCCCCATCACAATTCTCTTAGTCTCATCACATCGAGTTCCGCGAGAGATTCGACCTCGGGTTAGCATCTATACTATATTTTAATAAATATAGTTATACTTGCAGGGCTCAAGTATAATTAAATTTGGCTCGCTTGACACCTTACGACGGGTGTCCGGCCAAGTTTTGGCGCCGTTGCCGGGGAACTCTTTCTTGAGTTCCTAAGAAATTGTGATTTGTTTTGAGTCTTTATTTTAGTTTTGAGTCTTTTGTTTTTGTTTAGAGTCTTTGTTTTGTTTTAAAATTTGATTTGCTTTACTCTTGTTTAATGAGTAAACTAACTTTCCGGTCCCTAAATTTTGGACACGGTGGCAGATAGGTCCCTGAATTTTACGCATTGTACTAGCTGGTCCCCGAAATTTACAAACGACTAACTAATTGGTCCCCTCGTCATATTGTCGTTACAAATAAGCTGACGTAGCCATAACGGACGCTGATGTGTCCCGTTATGCGCTGACGTGTCCCGTTATGGCCACGTCAGCACCCGTTATATTTTCAAAAAAAAAAGAGCTTTCACGTCATAAAACAACGACACATCAGCATTTCTTCATTGCACTTATAGGTCCCTGACCCATTTTTATTTCATTATTCTCAATTCTCCCTCTTTTTCATCATTTTCATTCATTTTAGTCTCAAATCCTCAAAATAAATTTATAAAGTGTCCCAAGAGTCTTCCAAACATTCCAATTTAGTCCTTAAAAATATTTAAAACCCTAAAAACTAAACCCTAAATCCTAAAACCTCAAAAAAAAAGTATGAGTTGTACAATTAGGTCCTTGACCTAATCTTTTCCCATTATTCTCAATTCCCCCTATTTTTCATTTTAGTCTCAAATCCACAACATAAAATTGTAAAGTGTTCCAAGACTCTTCTAAACATTTCAATTTAGTCCTTAAAAATATTAAAAACCCTAAACCCTAAACGTCTAAAACTTAATTTTTTTATTCTTCATCTTCATCTAATTTAGTCCTTAAAAATATTAAAAACCATAAACCCCTAAAACTTACAATTTTTTAATCTTCATCTTCATCTTCCCAATTTAACATAAATCCCTAATTTTTTTTAATATCTAACCCCCTAATTTTATTTTGTTTGTTTTTATCTACATCTCCATCTTCCCGTTCTTCATTATGTCTCCTTCATTGAAGCTATCGTCTTCTTCTTCCCTAATTTCCATATTTCTCCTTCTTCTTCTTCTCCATCACCATCATCTTCTTCTTCTTCTTCTTTCTTCTCCAATCTCTGTAACCCTAATCGAAGCCAAGCTCAAATCTTTATCCTCCTCCGAGAACACAAACCCCAGATTCATTTTTTGTCAAAATCAAACTCCGATTAAGTGAAAACGAAATCAAACTATGAGAGCACAAGCCAAGATCAGATTAAGTGACGAAATCAAAGTGCAAACAAAATCACAGCGAGCCAAAACGAAATCACAGCCAAAATGAACGAAACAACTCGGCAAAACGCGAAATGAACCGATCCTCGGTGCGATTGTGGTTTGGGTTGGGTGCGATTACACTGTGGGTTCGAGTGTGGGTTCGGTGCGACTTCGTCCGGTTTGGGATTGGGTGCGAGAGGGTGCGATTTGGGTGCGGTGCGATTTGGGTGTGGTTTGGGTGTTGTAATCGACGTTGTTGCTTTGGACACGCATGATGAATAAAACATGATGGAGATTGTGCCCTAGGGCCAATCATTTTATAAGTGTGAACATACTTGATTGACTAATTTATGGATGATAAATTGAGTCGTTATCATATTATTAGCATGTTTACTATGATAACAGTCCTTGATTAATTATATGATAATTAGTCTAAAACTGTCCCTGGTCGATTATTCATGTGGGAATGTGAATGAGCTAAGACCAGCATGACTTCGGTGTATAGAGATACATGCATACGATGCTTTACAAGAGTCATGGTGCAATAGGTAAAGGGTTACAAGTTGCTGGACCGACCCGGAGAGTCCTGCATGGGTTTTAGTCATGAGCTAGCCTCTCCTGTACACCTGTCACGATGCCCTTAGACCTGAAGTCTTGACTATTCCGGCGTTGTAGATGTCGAACTTTGGCCTAGTCCAACGTTGCCCGTAGCAGGGTAGCCATACAGGCTAGATACGTGTTTGGTTGTTTACCGTGCTGAGGAATGTGGTTGACCAAGAAGGAATTTTGTCCCTCATTAAGTTGAGAGATATTTAACTGGGCCCCTCGATGACTCTGTCCAAGAAATGTGTGGCTGCACAGGGAAATGGGACTAACTCAAGGAATCGAGAAAGTTAGGGTTTGGATTAAGGATGACTTTCCCGTGCCTTATCCTTGACCAAAATATCGTGTGACAATCGGGATTATGACACGGTGGTACTCAGGTTAAGTCGTTTGGCGTTAAAGCGATAAACTCACATGTGTTGTGTAATCGTGATGGCTTGCTAGAGTCCGCTCTCGACTTGTGAGTCATAGAGATGGCTTGCTGCCAACTTCACATGAGGCCTGCTGGGTCACACACGAGCAGGATCAAGATACCATAATAGGGACACGAATTAGGATTAATTCGTGAGTCACTTTAGTGACACAATTTAAGGCATAGCTGAATGTCTTAGGACATGAAATCTTGTCTTAAATAATATCTACGTTTATGATATTTAAATTTGTCAGACAAGTTTAAATATATTAATTGTTAAATAGTTAATTTGATTAATCTATTTACAATTAGATTCTTGGTTAAAATGTTAGGGAATAATAAATTAAATAAGCTTCCTAAAAGTTAGGGGATTATTGATTTATTAAATTCACTAATATTAGGATAATAAGGAGTGAGGGTGGCGCCTCATAGATCTTGATTTTAATTAATAAAAATGTTTTGTTAAATAGAATCAAGATTTGAATTTGAATTCAAGATTTGATCTTGAAATTTAAATTTAATTGCCTTTTTCTTTTGAATTATAATATTAGTGTAATATCATAATTCATGGTTTAATGAACCCTATTACTTTATTTCGATATTCCCTGATTTCTTGAGTTAGGGAATGTGATTCCCTAACCCTGATGAAACTCTATAATTACACACACACATAGGCAAGTCGCCTAATTCATTCCTTTAGTGTGACTAGAGAAATTTCGACTTTCCCTGAGAGAAGAGAGAGAGAAAAGTCACCCACTTTCTTAGAGAGAGAAAGGTGTGACTAAAAACCTAACACTTTAGGGTTTTGTGTGTGTTCAAGAATTGTTCTTGAGACTTGCGCCACTTGTTTTTGAGTGTTCAAGAATTGTTCTTGAACATTCAAGATTCGTAGATTTGGTTCCCGCATTCTCTTGGGAAGAAGAGAAGGAGGCTAGCACTTGGGTATCTGCCAAACTGCTCGTGTGGATTACCGGCAGAGGAAGGACACGTTGGAGTGGACTTCTCGGAATCGCACAATTCAGAGCCACCAATTGGTTTTGGTAAACCTCTTTTGGTTTCCTAGTATAAATTCATTTAGTCAATCCTGGAAAGGAATCACAGAGTTAGCATATTTTTAAGTTTTTTTTTTTAAATTTTCCGCTGCGCTCGCTCTGTGATTTCCCAACAAAACATTCATAGAAGAAAGAAATTTCAGAACTTGCAAATGTTATCCATGATCTTCAAAACTAAAGGCTGGGGATTGACGATGATTGAAGATGTTATAAAATAGTCCTTGTGTAGTATAGGGAAGAAGAAAGAGAGCAAAGATGCAGCAACCTGCTTATACCTTTCTTTTAATTCAATATATATAAATATATGATGAATGATGAACAAGTCTGATTAATTTTCCTTTTTCAATTCAAGCTTTGTGACTCAGATTAGAGTCAGCTGCATATATATGATGAATGATGAACTGATGAAAAGACTAAGAAGATGAAGACGAAGATGAAGATAAAAAAAAATAGGGGATTAGGGATTAAAAAAATTAGGGATTTATGTTAAATTGGGAAGATGAAGATGAAGATTAAAAAAAATTTTCAAGTTTTAGGGTTTTTAATATTTTTAAGGATTAAATTGGATGAAGATGGAGATTAAAAAAAATTAAGTTTTAGGGATTTAGGATTTAGGAGTTTAGGGTTTAGGGTTTTAAATATTTTTAAGGACTAAATTGGAATGTTTGGAAGAGTTTTGAGACATTTTACAATATTAGTTTGAGACTAAAATGAATGAAGATGATGAAAAAGAGGGGAATTGAGAATAATGGGAAAACATTGGGTTAGAGACTTAATTGTAAAACTAGACTTTTTTTTAAAGGTTGTAGGGTTTTAGGGATTAGGGTTGTAGGGTTTTTAATATTTTTAAGGACTAAATTGAAATGTTTCGAAGAGTTCGGGGACATTTTACAATTTTATTTTGAGAATTTGGGACTAAAATGAATGAAGATGATGAAAATGAGGGGGAATTGAGAATAATCGAACAAAAATTAGTCAGGGACCTATTAGTGCAATGGCGAAAATTTGACGCGGCATCGTTTTTTTCTTTTTTTTTTTAGAATAATGGGATCTGACGTGGCCATAACGGGACACGTCAGCGCATAACGGGACACATCATCGTCCGTTATAGCCACGTCAGCTTTTTTGTAACGCCAATATGACGGAGGGACCAATTAGTTAGGCGTTTGCAAATTTTGGGGACCGATTAGTACAACGCGTAAAATTCAAGGACCTATCTGTCACCGAGTCCAAAATTCAAGGACCGGGAAGTTAGTTTACTCCTTGTTTAATTTTATTTTTTTTTGTTTATTTAGTTATTTTTATTTTTTTTCTAGTATATGTCTAGGAGACCTTTAGAGCCTATAGTTCCCCTAGATTTGGATTTAGATAAAACACTTAGATCTATTAGAAAAAATAGAAAAGAAATAAATATGGAAAACTTAAGCAACAACCATAGGATAGATAATCAAGAACGCAAAGAAGTTCGCCAAAATCAAGGTCTAGACAATGGACGTCCTAGACCGAGAAGATCTATTAGAGAGGCATCCCAATCTAATGAACAATATGAAGTCCAAAGAAACGTGTTCCCTCAAATCCAAACGAATTTTGAGATCAAATGACCACTTTTCAATGGACTACCTATGTTTCACGGATTGGCCACTGAAAATCCTTTTACTCATTTGAATACTTTGTATCTTCACTGTCGAACCATGAAACCCCTAGCACCAAGCACAGAGGATGTTATGTGGAAAGTATTCCATCTCATCCTCGAAGGTAAGGCACTAGAGTGGTATAATCATTTGGGAAATTATGAACGAACAACTTATCTATCTTGGGAGAATCTTAGGAGATCTTTTCTCGATAAGTACTTTCCCGAAGCTCAAGCATCTGCTGCTAAAAAGCAAATCTCAGCTATAGAACAACGAGATAACGAAATGTTACTTGAATACCTAACTGTTGGAGATTGTGCCCTAGGGCCAATCATTTTATAAATATGTTTTGAACATATTGATTAATTTATGGAGATAAATTAATGGTTATCATATTATTAGCATGTTTACTATGATAACAGTCCCTGATTAATTATGTGATAATAAGTCTAAACTGTCCCTGGTCGCTCATTCCGGTGGGAACTTGAAATGAACTAAGACCAGCATGATCTCGGTGTATGGAGATACATGCACTAGATGCTTTACGAGAGTCATGGTGCAATTACGTAAGGGGTTACGAGTTGCTGGACATGACCCAGAGAGTCCTGCATGGGTTTAGTCATCAGCTTGCCTCTCCTGTACGCCTGTCACGATGCCTTAGACCTGAGGTCATCATTATTCCGGCGTTGCAGTTGTCAGACTTTGGCCTAGTCTAACGTTGCCTGTCGCAGGGTAGCCATAAGGGCTAGGTACGGGTTTGGTTGATTGCCGTGCTGAGGAATGTGGATTGGCCAAAATGGGATTTTGTCCCTCATTAAATGAGAGATATCTAACTGGCGCCCTCGATGAGTCTGTCCAAGGAAATGCGTGGCCACGCTGGGAAAAATCGACTTTGCCTAAGGAGTTAGGAAAATCGATTTGCAGTCACCAAAAATTAGGGTTTGTGAGAGAGAGAAAAACAAGAAGGAGTTCTTGTGGATTCTTCTCCTTTGCACCATCCTTCCCTTTTGATTCAAGAAGGAGTTCTTGAGTTCAAAAGCACTGTAGATTGGTCCCTTGTTCTTTTGGTGAAAAGAACAAAAGGCTAGCACCTTGGTGCCCGACAAACTGTTCGTGTGGATCACCGGCAGAGGGAGAACGCTGTGAGTGGACTCCTAGCACACGCCTTGTATAACCAACCGATTGGAACTCGTGAGGTATACCACTATCTTAACAGGTTTTAAATTCTGCTAGCGGATCCGTTCGGGAATTTTAGGACTTGGCGCGTTTAAATTTTAATTTTATTTTTTCTGCTTCCGCTGCGTTGTGTGCCTTGAATTCCCAACAGTGGTATCAGAGTCTGGTTAGTTCTAAGATTTAAAACTGTTTTGTGTACATTTGGTGTATGACATGTGTATTTACCGCTTTCAATCACTTGTTTTGGTTTTACAAAGAAATCCACCGAACAGTTTTCTTAAAAACTCAATCTACAGAAAAAGGTGCAAATTATATGTATATGATACATATGGAACCAATAGGATTGATTGGAAAAATTTTCTTGAATTTCAGGCCTAAAGTCGAAATCCCTATATAATTATAAATAAAATTGTTTTAATTATAATTATACTGGGGTGGCTGAAAATTTATTAAAATTATGAATTTTAAAATTTTTAGGTCAATAATTTAAATTCTTGAATGGAGATTCATGGTATTTATAATTATTGATACAAAGGCCTGATTTCAAGAAAGGCATGTTAAAATTGCACAAACCCCAAATTGAACACATTTTAAAAATGGTTTTTGATATGTGTTGTTGTATGCTGTGTTTGACATAATTATATGAATTGTTCATATGTGAATTGTGTGGTGTTGGATATGGCTCTAGGAGGTTTATTTTGGTAAATACGGCCTGCGTGTCGTCTCCCTCTTCTCTTATGTAATTTTACTTTCAGTTTATACCTCAATGTAACTGGGGTTTATTCTCTTGTAATTTTATTTTTCTTTTTAGAAAAATTCTCTCATTGGCTTGAGAGAATTATAGGGTAGATGGGCCATATCTAAACACGGTATGTTTTACATTTTAAATTGCAAATTATATTGGAAGATCAAAAGAATAAAAGGAGAGATGAGCTCTGTACTTCTGGTATCTTCGTTATAGACGTTCACTTGTCTACTATAACCGCTTGGGTATTAGATACAGCATGTGGTTTTTCACATTTGATGTGAAGGGTCTTAGAGACAGTAGAAAGATGCACATAAGCGAGATGGACCTACGAGTGGGCAATAGAGCAAGGGTTGCTGCTGTTGCTGTGGGAACATGCGAGCTTGTTTTGCCCTCTGGGCTTATTTTATTGTTATCATGTACCTTCTTTAAAGTTCAAACAATGCTTCTCTTTCTTATTTGATAATGAAGGTTTTGCATGTGTTAACTGAAAAGAATGGTGTTCGATTTATTAAGATGATGTTTATTTGCTTATGGTGATTTGCAAGGTAAACATTGCATCTTGAAATTTGAACGTTAACACGACAACAATATCTATAACATTGGTACGAAAAGGATTGAGATTAGCGAATCTAATCCTATATAACTTTGGCATTGTCGTTTAGGCCATATAAACGAGAAACGCCTAGAGAAGCACCATAGAGATGGACTTCTAAGCTCATTTGATTTTGAATCATATGATGCTTGCGAATCTTCTCTAATTGGAAAAATGACAAAGGCGCTTTTCACTGGCCACAGTGAGAGGGCATCTGACTTGTTGGGAATCATACATAGTGATGTATGTGGACCCATGAGTACTCAAGCTAAAGGTGGTTACTCGTACTTCATTACGTTAACTGACGACTTCAGTAGGTATGACTACGTCTACCTAATGAAGCACGAGTCAGAGTCTTTTGAAATGTTCAAAAGATTTCAAAATGATGTTGAGAACCAACTTGGCAAGAGAATTAAAGTACTTCGATCCGAACGAGGTGGCGAATATTTGAGCCAAGTGTTTATTGATCATCTTAGAAGTTGTGGGATCGTCTCACAACTTACTCCTCCTGGAACCCCACAGTGGAATGATGTGTCTGAGAGGAGGAATCGAACTCTATTGGATATGGTTCGGTCTATGATGAGTCAAACTGATCTTCCGCCATCATTTTGGGGACATGCTTTTGAAGCTGCCGCGTTCACACTTAACCGTGTTCTGTCTAAGGCAGTTGAGAAGACACCATATGAGATATGGAGTGGGAAGAGTCCCATATGAGAAGACACCATATGAGATACGTGAGGTTTGCGTTAAGCAACAAGCTAACGATAAACTATCTCCCAAATCCCTCAAGTGTCTGTTTGTGGGATACCCTAAGGAAACAAGGGGGTATTATGTCTACTGCCCAACTGACAACAAAGTGTTTGTAGTCAGGAGTGGGTTCTTCTTAGAGAAGGATCTAGTTTCCAAAAGAAACAGTGGGAGTAAGATAGAGCTTGAAGAAGTTCAAGTTCCACAAGACGCATCAGAGGCGCAGACGGAAACTGGAGAAGAACCACAAGATGTTGTGGAAGCTCCTCCAGTGACACAAGGACCACGAAAATCTGATAGAACACGCTTTCAACCATAGAGATATGGATTTCTCGTGACTGAAAACAAGGATGTGTTGCTCACAGAGCATGGTGAACCCACCACCTATTAAGAGGCCATCGTAGATCCCAACTCTGAGAAATGGGTTGAAGCCATGAAGGCTGAGATGCAATCTATGTACGACAACAAGGTATGGACCTTGGTCGCTCCACCCGATGGGGCAAAACTGTAGGGTGCAAGTGGGTTTTCAAGGAGAAAACAGACATGGATGACAATGTCAACGTATTCAATGGGAGGCTAGTTGCAAAGGGATTTACGCATTCTCATGGTGTTGACTGTGACGAAACGTTTTCACCTGTTGCAATGGCCAAGTCCATTAGGATCCTCCTTGCCAAAGCCGCATATTATGACTATGAGATATGGCAAATGGATGTCAAAACAGCGTTCCTTAACGAGAGACTGCCCGAGGATGTGTATATGACACAACCCAAGGGGTTTGTATGTCCTGAGGCACCAGACATGGTATGCAAGCTTCAGAGATCCATTTATGGATTGAAGCAAGCATCCAGGAGTTGGAATCATCGTTTTGATGAAGTAGTCAAAGAGTTTGGCTTCTTACAAAACCCTGATGAACCTTGGTGCTACAAGAAGGTTAGTGGGAGCACAATTGTGTTCTTGGTGCTATATGTCAATGACATATTGCTCATTGAAAAAAAAAATGTTTCAACCTTAGAGATTGTGAATCGTGGTTGTGGAAATCTTTTTCAATGAAGGACTTAGGAGAAGCTGCCTATATTCTAGGCATTAAGATCTATAGAGATAGATCTCGTAGGCTTCTTGGATTGAGTCAGAGTACGTACTTGGATGAGGTATTGAAGGGGTTCAGTATGCAAGATTCCAAGAAGGGATTCATACCAATGAATCATGGATTGACCCTGAGCAAGAAACAGTGTCTCTAGACACTTGTTGAGCAAGGGCACATGAGTGGCATCCCTTTATGCTTCGGTAATAGGATTCCATCTGATGGAGTTTGTGCCCTAGGGTCAATCATCCTTTAGATATGTTGGGAACATATCAATTAATTTATGGAGATAAATTAATGGTTATCATATTATTAGCATGTTTACTATGATAACAGTCCATGATTAATTATGAGATAATTAATCTAAACTGTCCCTGGTCGCTCATTCGAGTGGGAACTTGAATTGAACCAAGACCAGCATGACCTCGGTGCATGGAGATGCACGCACTAGATGCTGGGACGAGAGTCATGGTGCAATTATGTAAGAGTTACAAGTTGCTGGACCGACCCGGAGAGTTCTGCATGGGTTCAGTCATTAGCTGGTCTCTCCTGTACAATCTGTCATGATGCCCTTAGACCTGAGGTCTTGACTATTCCGGCATTACAGTTGTCAAACTTTGGCTTAGTCTAACGTTATCCGTAACAGGGTAGCCATAAGGGCTGAGTACGGGTTTGGTTGATTGTCGTGCTGAGGAATGTGGTTGACCAAGATGGAATTTTGTCCCTCATAGAGATGGGAGATATTTAACTGGGCCCCTCGACGAGTCTGTCCAAGGGAATGTGTGGCCACACTGGATATTGGGACTTACTCAGGAGATCGAGAAAGTTGAGGTTTGGATTTTGGATGACATTCCCATGCCTAATCCTTACCGAAATATCGTAGGACAAAAAGGGATCTGAACATGATAGTACTAAGGTTAAGTCGTTTATGGGTTAGAACGATAACTCACGTGTCTTGGGTAGTCGTGATGGCTTGCTAGAGTCCGCTCTCGACTTGTAAGTCATGAGATGATTTACTGCCAACTTCACGTGGGGCCTGCTGGGTCACACACGAGCAGGAACCAGATGCCAAGCTGGAACACGAGTTAACCCTAATTCGTGGGTCACATTTGTGACACCGTTTGAGACATAACTTATTGTGGGACATAAAGTCTTGTCTTGAATTAATTATCTACAGATATATTATATTTAGATTTGTGAGACAAATTTAAATATATATATATATATAATAATTGTTAAATAGATAATTGGATTAGGCTATTTACAATTATATTCCTATTTATAATATTAGGGGAATTATAAATTGGATAATGTTCCTAAGAGTTAGGAAATTATTAATTTATTAAATTCACTAATATTAGGTCTAAATAGGATGAGGTTGGCGCCTCATATATACAAGGAATTTAATTAATAAAAATGTTTTATTAATTAAAGTCATGGCTTGAAATTTGAAATTCAAATGAGATTTGATCTAGATTTCAAATGGATGAATTAAATATATTAAAGTAATATTTTAATTCATGATTTATAGGGCAAGTCGAAATTCTAGGTCCATTGGATTTAAAATATTAATGTAATATTTTAATTCAATTATCTAGAGTTTGAGACTTGGTGAGATTGACTTAAAGATATTCTGGGAATTCTTTAATTCAATATTGTTGGAAAATAACAAATTAGTTATAACTATCTAAGAGTTAGTTAGTTATTTTGATTTATTAAATTCCAACAAAAAAAGGGAGAAGTTGGCGCATGAGGAGAGAGAGATTTGGGAAGATTTGATCTTCCAAATTGATTCTCCAAGATTGCATTTTGATTCCAATTTTAATATTAAGGTAATATTTTAAATTGGAAATCAAGTCCTAAAATTGTGATATTAAGATATCATAATCTTATGGTTTGATGATTATATGATTTTTGGCTTTCCTAAAATTATAATTATCAAAGTCCCCAAACCCTATAAATAGGAAGCCATAGAGTCGACTTTCACAAGACACTTAGAGAAGAATTGGATTCTTTGATAAGTGAGAGATAACACACAAGAATTGGATTCTTGAGAGTGAAATCACAAAAGGGTGAGAGCCTCATGCACATAGAAAAGTCGACTAGGCCTTGTTCTTCTTAGAGAGAAAATTCGATTTTCTCTTGGTGAGGAGAGAGAGAGAAAATCGCATCCTTGCTTTCCAAGAGAGAGAAAGTGGCGCACAATATTAAGAGTTGATATTGTGTGACAAGGTTGTGTGGGATCAAGAAGAGTTCTTGATCAAGGCGCCAAACAAGTTCTTGATAGTTCAAGAAGAGTTCTTGAATTTAAAAGAACACCCGTAGATAAAGGTTCCGGATTCACTTGAGAAGTGAAGGAGGCTAGCACCTAGGCATCTCCAAACTGTTCGTGTGGATTACCGGCGGAGGAAGGACGCGTCACGTGGACTTCTTGGAAACGCCCCGTTCAACTAAACGATTGAAACTCGTAAGGTATACCACTTGACCAAAAGTTTTAAATTCAGCTAGCGGATCCGTTCGGGAATTCTTGGACCTGGGCGTTTAAAGTTTTTTTAATTTACCGTTTTTCATGCTTCCGCTGCCTTAGGCGCCCTTGAATTCCAACAGTGGTATCAGAGCCACGCTAGTCTTGGATTTAAAACTATTTGTTTGTACATGAGAAGTATGGAGTTTGTGTGTTTACCGCTTTCAATCACAGTTTTAGTTTTACAAAATTCACCGATCAATTTTGGGCTAAAAGTCGATTTTAATTATCTAAGTGCAAAATTATGTATGAGATACATAAATAAATCAATGAGATTGATTTGGATAATTTTCTTGAATA
>QANZ01048309.1:0-29688 GCA_003254925.1 Chamaecrista fasciculata
TATAATTATCAAAGCCTAAACCCTATATATATATGAAGGCCTAAAATCGAAAAAAAAGAGGAGACACTCTCATACCTTGGGATTTTCGACTTAGCCACCAAAAGTTCACAAGTCCAAAAGTGTTTTGAGTCTTGGTGAAAGTTTGTGAGAGAAAACACAACCCTAGACTTTCTAGAGAGAGAAAGTGGCGCAAACCCTAAAATAGTTTTAGGATTTGTGAGTTGAGTTGTGTTAAAGATCAAGAACATCATTCTTGATTTGAGGCGCCATCTATCTTGGAAATTCGAGAAGTGTTCTTGAATCCAAGAACACCGTAGATAAGGCTCCCGGTTTGCTTGGAGAAGTAAACGTGGCTAGCACCTGGGCATCTACCAAACTGTTCGTGTGGATCACCGGTGGAGGGAGCACACTCGGAGTGGACTCCTCAGATTCGTAAACGCAAAGAACATTCATTGACTTGGGTAAATTCTTGACCTTATACCGATACAGATTCATATAGCGGATCTATTGGGAAAGAAATCGCTGTGTACTTTTATGTTTGGTTTAAAATTTTATTTTATATCCGATGTCGCTTCCGCTGTGTGCATGGCGATTTCCCAACAACCAAGGGCTGGTATCTGATCTCCTGTGAATCCTATAAGGCGCCCATGGTGTTCCTTGAGGTCGGACCTTGGAATGCCCAGCTGATCGAAACATGACTTGTAAATGATGTCAGCGGACGAGCCCTGGTCTACCATGATCCTTTCGACTGTAAAAGTTCCAACTCGTGCTGTGATCACCATAGGGTCATCGTAATCCTGGTTGACTTCCCACAATTCATCGTCAGTGAAGGTGATGGGTTCAACCCATCTTTCTGCTTTGGATGCCTCCTTGTAGTCAATCCTAAGTATGGATCGATTCACCTTCCTCTTCTTATGTGGAGTTTTAGCGCCGCTTTTTTCTATTCCTCCTGAGATGGTGTGGATGATCCCAGATGGTCTGTCATCTCTCGGCGGTGTGCGCCGATCCCGTTTCTTTTCCTCGCCGTCAGCGCCTCCTCCTCTTGGCTTCTTCTGTTCGCGAGTGTTTTTCTCCTCTCTGGGTCTCTTACTTCCATCTTTTTTAATAAACCTGGATGGGAGGCGTCCCAATCTGATCAGGTTTTCAATTTCGTCCTTCAAGACAATGCACTCATCTGTTGTATGTCCTTCTGTTCTATGATACCTACAATACTTGCTGGTATCCAGGTTTCGCCCTGCTCTCCTAGGGCGGTCAGGGAGTCTTGGTAGCAAATCTGTGTTGCAGATTTCTCGGAAAACCTCTGATTGAGACACAGCGAGAATAGTGTAGACCGCATGCCTTCCCCTGGGTGGGGATCGTGGACGCCGGGAGTATTCCCTTCCTTTTGGTGCTTGGGCGCCACCAGCTTTTTCCGAGTTCTTTCCGTATGGCTTTCTAGTGTCTGGTTCAATTCTCGCGAAGCGATCACGCTGGGTTTTGTCTAAGTCTTCCTTTGTTATGAACTCCTCAACCATTGAGAGGAGCTCTCCGACAGACCTGGGAGCCTTGTGGGTAAGCTCCTTATGTGCATGGCCTGGTCTGATTCCTGCCAGGAATGAGTATACTGCGATTTTGTCATCCACTTCTTTGATACTTAGCAGAGTTTTGTTGAACTTTGCCAAGTAGTCCCGCAGTGATTCTCCCTTGTTCTGTCTGATGTCGGTCAAGACCGCCATAGGCTGCTTGTATACTTTGCTGGTGGCGAATCGTTTTTTAAACATTTCTTCTAGGTCCTTAAAGCAATGTACCGAGCCCGCCGGGAGTTTGGAGAACCAATCTAGAGCTGGTCCTTCCAGAGTTATTGGGAACAGTTTGCACCGTTGAGGATCTCCTAAGTTGGAGATATTCATGGCGGCCTTGAAACTGAGTAAATGATCCTCTGGGTCTTTTTCCCCTGTATAAGGTGTCAGCTTCATGGGCATTTTGTAGTTCCTGTCTAGTTCGACAGCTTGCACGTGAGGGGCAAATATTCCCTCTGCCAATGGGGGCGCTGCGGCCGGGAGCGCCGAATTGGTTGGAGGCGCCAATTCTGGCGCTGGTGCCTGGACGTTCGTAGGTTGGTACATTCCAGCGGATCTTCCGTAAGGCGTCGGTTCTGGCGCAGGTGCCTGGGCGCTCATGGGCTGGTACATTCCAGCGGATCCTCCATAAACGCCATATCCGGGGTAATATTGAGGATAATACCCCTGTGGGTAATAGTAGCTCTGAGGTGGATAAGAGTAGGCGCCCACCCAAGTTTGCTGCTGGGTGGGCTGAGTGGTTTGGCTAGGAGCCTGCTGCTGGGTTATCACCTGGGCAGGTGGTGGGTTGTTCATGGGAGCTGTCACGTGTTCTTGGCTTCCTGGGTTTCCTTCTGGAGGTACGGGCTCTGGGTCAGCTTCTTCTGCAACTTGCTTTCCTTTGCCCGTAATCAGATCACGGATGTCTTTGCGTAGTGCTTCCATCTCGATGCGCATGTCAGCCTTGAGTGCAGCGATCTTGTCCTCTGCTGTTATGGTAATTTGCCCCGCAGTCGCTGGGTTGGGCAGCGTAGGGGCTTCCTGGGTGGTAGGAAATTCTGGGGGAGGAGCAAGCGTCGAATCCTGCGCGGATTGAGCTACTGAGCCTCCTGAAGCGTGTTGATTAGTTGGAGTGGATGTCATCTTGCCAATTTCTGTAGATGTCATCTTTTTTCTCTGGTTCGATGAACACATAGGTTAGATAAAACAAAAATACTGGAAAAAATGTATATGATCCAACCTTATCGTTCAGGTATCCAAAGAAAAATTTAAACCAAGATCAACACTTGAACAAATTAAATCTGGACTTTGAATAAAAAGTCCCCACAGACGACGCCAGTGATGAACCTGGTTTTGGCCGGAGGGCATTACCTGGTTCGATGAAGCAACTCTGGGTCGGAAGTCGCCTGCAAGTTAATGAATGCACAGGGGTGGCCCTGCGATTCACCTCCGATGCTTAAGTCAGTAAAGAGTTTGAGAGCAATAAGGTATATAGAATAGCAATAGTGCGTACCTTTTTCCAGTGCAGGAGCTGTCCTTTTATACTGGTGAAATGAGATCTTTTTGACCTAGATGTGGTCGACTGTGATCTTAACTGATTTGGCCAAATCAGTTGTGATCTTGAGGGAAATCCTAACTGATCGTTATCTTAGCAGATCTGGCAGTTAAGATACGGAAATAAGTTGTTATTTGATGAGGAATCGTATGGAGATCAGTCTCTTCCTGGCCCTTGATTGTTCTTTTTACGCCTTCTCGTGAACGCCTGGTTGTTGGCGTTCTCGACCGACGTAGGGCATTTGGTGCCTTAACCATGTTAGGACTCTTTCTGTGGACGCCTAGCTATTGGCGTTCTCGATTGACGTGAGGCGCTTGATGCCTTACCCGTGTAGGGCTCTTTTGGCGTTATCGCCCAAGGGATTCCTTCGATGAGCTTTGAACGCCTATGGCCTAGGTCTTCTAGGCTTCCAAGTCATTGGGCCTATTATCAAATATTAATAATCTATAAGATTTATTCATTTTTCGGGCAAGAAAAAAGATTTATTCATTTATATGACATAAAATTTCAAACAAAAATTAATTAAAGATTCATGCAAACTAAAGTAAAAAGGTATTTTGATTTTTCATATATTGAGATTCGATCCAAAATAACATAAATTTTTAAATACAATAATTATGATGCAATTATAATACATTCTTTTCTTGGTAATAAAATGCAAAGCTTCAAAATTATTCACCAATGATAATATAACTAAACAACCACACATTGTCTTAAATTTAATCTCTTTAGACAAATCATCATTTAACAAAATTTATAACACAAAATACTTGTCTAGTAACACTTAAATTCATCCACATATTATCTTCTCAACATAATAATTATTTTTGATAAAATTTCTCATATCATAATATTCTATTAAAGCACATGTTCACTATGCCAACTAAATTTCCACCATTTAGTAAGCTTATATATGTTAAACCAATAATTATTTTAGTATATCATATGTGCTTATTAGCACCCAATCCACCAATCAACATCTTCTTTCATCAAAGACACATGTTGATCTCAATTATTATATATATAGCTATCAAAAACTTTTCAAAATTATAATCCTTATGTATACTCATCATTTGTTAAAACAACAGTTCTTATATTGACATGGGGCTACAACGTATTTTTTTGTTACTCCCACTTCTATTTTCGATCATGAAAACACCAACATTATTCTTATTTTCAATAACACTTGCACAACGACATGCATTACCTTAAAAATGTTGGAGTAGCAACCTGAAAATAAGATAAACAATTAAACAAGAGAAAACTATTAGTGAACAAATATGCGTGATCCTAGGTCGAGGCAAGTGTATCTTGGTAATTCATGCCTCCCACATGTTGATTTCGCCATATCACCCGGTGTAGTAGGTAAATAGAAGTGTTACCTTTAGGATACAACAATCCAGTATTCGTTTATTTGATCTATCACCCCTGCACAAAGGAGATAGTAAGACTTTGTCTCCCGCACAATTTATCTATCCAAATATATAAACTTTTATGTCTTAGAATATATTTAGAAGTGAAATCTTCTCTTTCTTATCCATATCATCGTCAATGTTCGATTCTTCTTACATATATACACACACTCATGCATCTAATAAGATGGATCCTTGGAAAATGCTCATATTAATATTTGTAAATTGTCTTCAATGCCTTTGCTTACAACTTTCATATATTATGCCATCAAATGCATTCATCACATCTTTTTAAATTCCTATACCTTGCATTCCACATCAATCATATAGGTCAGATAAGTCAACCAGCTTATGAGAGTGAGGTGCTTGCTGAAGTGGACGCGAGGCATTTTCCTGAGATTGTGTTTGGAGTGGAGTCAGCTGGCACAAATGAAGCAAAGGAGGCACGTGAGAAACGCATGAAGAGAAGACCAGACTGCATGAAGGACTTCATGATGTGATTCATGCTTGCCGTTTGTGACTCATGCCTTGGGATTTGAAGCATGTGAAGTTGGTTAGGTATTGTGAGTAGTTTTGCCTTATATGGCTATAGGTGTGTAATATGTTGGAGATTGTGCCCTAGGGTCAATCATTTTATGTAAATGTTTTGAACATTTTGATTAATTTATAGAAGATAAATTATGTTGTTATCATATTATTAGCATGTTTACTATGATAGCGTCCTTGATTAATTATGAGATAATTAATCTAAATTGTCCCTGGTCGATTGCTCTCGTGGGAGCGAGAATGAAACAAGACCAGCATGACCTCGGTGTATGGAGATACATGCACTAGATGCTTTACGAGAGTCATGGTGCAATGATGTAAGGGTTACAAGTTGCTGGACCGACCCTGAGAGTCCTGCATGGGTTTTAGTCATTAGCGAGTCTCTCCTGTACTCTTGTCTAGATGCCCTTAGACCTGAGGTCTTGACTATTCCGGCGTTGTAGATGTCAAACTTTGGCCTAGTCCAACGTTGCCCGTAGCAGGGTAGCCATACAGGCTAGGTACGGGTTTGGTTGTTTACCGTGCTAAGGAATGTGGTTGACTAAGATGGAATTTTGTCCCTCATTAAAGATGAGAGATATCTAACTGGCGCGCCCTCGATGAGCCTGTCCAAGGAATGTATGGCCATACAAGGAAATGGGACTAACTCAGGGAATCGAGAAAGTTGTGGTTTGGATTAAGGATGACTTTCCCGTGCCTTATCCAGAACCAAGATATCGTGTGACAATAGGGATCATTTCAAGATGTTAGTTAGGTTAAGTCGTTTTGGCGTTAAAGCGATAACTCACGTGTTTTGGGTAGTCGTGATGGCTTGCTAGAGTCCGCTCTCGACTTGTGAGTCATAGAGATGATTTGCTGCCAACTTCACGTGAGGCCTGCTGGGTCACACATGAGCAGGATCAAGATGCTGCATTGGGACACGAATTAGGGTTAATTCGTGAGTCACTTTAGTGACACAATTTAAGACATAGTTGAATGTCCCAGGACATGAAGTCTTGTCTTAAATAAATATCTACATTTATGATATTTAAATTTGTTGGACAAGTTCAAATATATTAATTGTTAAATAGACAATAGGATTAGTCTATTTACAATTATATTCTTGTTTATAATATTAGGGAATGATAAATTAAATAAGCTTCCTAAAAGTTAGGAGATTATTGATTTATTAAATTCACTAATATTAGGATAATGGGGATGAGGGTGGCGCCTCATATAAAGTGATTTTAATTAATGGAAATATTTTGTTAATTAAAGTCATGACTTGAATTTGACTTTGAATTCAAGATTTGATTTTGATATTCAAGATTCAAAATTTGAATTAAAGATATTAGGGTAATATTTTAATTCAATATTGTTGGAAGATAATGAGTTGGTTATAACTTCCTAAGAGTTAGGATTGTTATTTTGATTTATTAAATTCCAAGATAATTAAGGGGAGATGGCGCATGGCTTTGGGGATCAAGGGAAGATTTGATTTTCCAATTTGATTCTCAAAGATTGCATTTTGAATTCAAATTAAGATATTAAGGTAATATTTTAATTAGGAATTCAAGGCATAAAATTATGATATTATTGTAATCTCATAATTTTACAATTTGATAATCCACTAATTTAGGGATTCCCTAAATTATAATTATCAACTCCCAAACTCTACAAATAAGGAGGCAATAGTCGACTTTCATAACCTAACACACACAAGAGTGAATTTTCGACTTGCACCTTGTGAGAGACACCAAAATTCGGTCAACCCTAATTTTGGAGAGAGAAAGAGTGAAAGTCGATTCTTCCCTTAGTGAGAGAAAAATCGGCCAAACCCAAAACACCATTATTAGGGCTTGTGTGAGTTCAAGAATTTGATTCTTGATCATAGGCCCCACTTTTCTTTGAAGTTCAAGAATTGTTCTTGAATTTCAAGAACACTGTAGATAGAGTTCCTTGTATTCACTTGGGAAGAAGTGAAGGAGGCTAGCACCTGGGCATCTCCAAAACTGTTCGTGTGGATCACCGGCAGAGGAAGCACACTTGGAGTGGACTTCTCAGCATCGCAATCACGAAAGCTACCGATTGATTTGGGTAAAATTATATTCCTTCTTCTGATATAGACTCATATAGCGGATCTTGGGAAAGAAATCACAGGGGTGCGCCTGTTTTGTTTTAAATTTTAATTTTTGCTTCCGCTGCGCGACGCTCTGTGATTTCCCAACAGTGGTATCAGAGCCACGCTATTTTGGGTCTGTATTAGTTTTTGGTGATTATACATGAGATGTATGATTGTGTGTTTACCGCTTTCAATTGTATGCTAAAAGTGTTTTGCGAAAAGATCCACCACAAAGTTTTCGAATCTATCTAAAATTGGTGCAAATTATATGTATATGATACATAGGAAATCAATTGGATTGATTTGGAAAATTGTTCTTGAATTTTAAGCCCTTGGTCGAAATCCCTATATAATTATAATTAGAATTGTTTTAATTATAATTATTGTGGGGTGGCTGAAAATTTATTAAAATTATGAATTTTAAATTTTTGGGTCAATAATTTGAATTCTTGAATGTGATTCTTGAATTCTATAATTATTGATACAAGGCTTAATCTTTCAAGAAGGCATGTTAAAATTGCACAAACCCTAATTGAACACTTTGAAAAATCGTTTTTTTTTTATGTGTTGTCATATGCCGTGTTTGATATATTAATATGTGAATTGTTCATGTATGTTTTATATGGTGTTGGATATGGCTCTAGGATTTTTGGTAAATACGGCCTGCGTGTCGTGTCCCTATATTCCGATGTAATTTTTATGTTTTGTTTATACCTCAATCACTACTAGAAAACTTGCTATTAGAAACAAAATTTAGCAACAATGATGAATTTTGTTTCTAAAATAGTGATTTTGAAACAAAATAAGCAACAAATGTTAAATGTGTCCCTTTTTTCTTGAGAGTTATAAGTTTAGCAACAACCTCCCTTTTTCTTGTTTCTAAATTTGTTTCAAAAATAAAAAATAAAAAAAAAATTTTAAATGTTATTTTCTTCTCTCTCCCACTTAATCTCTCCCTTCCTGCCAAAAAAAAAACCTAAGTCCCCAATTCACACGACTCCCCTCTACTTCTCCATTTTTCCATTTGCTTCCTTCTTCGTCATTCCTCCCAACCAGGCCATCACCGTCGCTGCTCAGTCCCTGCCGCCACGCCACACCTCCGCCAACGTCCTGCGACGGACAAAAGCCACCGGTGAGCTGCTACAACTCGTCGTCGCCGCCATCTCACTTTCTCCTCTCATTCCCTTTCTCAATTCATCTCGTCTCACTCCCTCAAACTCGCCGTCAGCCACCGTACTCAGATTGCCACGCCACCAGACCGCTAGAAGATTCCGATAACGGTGGACCTGTTGGAAACATCAACCAAAAATCTCCTCTCTTGCGTGGTAACTGTCCTCATATTCCTCCTCTTCTCCATTTGGTTGTTTTGTGTTGAACCCTAAAATTTTTGGGTAAATCTCTGAAATTGTTGCTGGCTGATGACTAGTTAGAAGATTTAAGCACAATAAAACGTTGTCTTCAAGCTTGATTTCATATTCATAGATTTAGGGATCCCATTGGGTTTATGGCAAAACTTGAAATTGGGGTTTGTTGGATTTGACAAATTTAGGGATCCCAATGGGTTTAGGGAAAATCTTTTTTTACCATTTTAAACCTCTCTTGCGTGTGAAGTTTTTCAAGTTTAAGTGGCTGCACAGTTTATCTTGTTTAGGCATTGGTTTGGCACTTGAAAACCTGGCTTGGATGTGAATGTATTTTGGTTTAAGTGGATGCTCAATACAAGTGTTTTAATCTTGTTTTTTTTTAATCTCTTGAAGTGTCGTATACTTGTGAAGGTTTTCTAGTTTTATCAAATCTTAATAGGGAGAAAGGATACCCATCTTAAGATTTGAAACCCCCCTCTTCCTGTTGTGCTTTTATTCACTGAATTTGGGTCTGTTTGAATATGTTTGGCAGCAAAGAACCCATGAATATGTAATTTTTGCAAGTATGTATATGCATGTGTTTGTGTATTGCTTGAAGAATTGTGCAGTGGACTGTGATTCTCTCAGTATATATATATATATATGTATGCATGTACGTGCCCTTTTTCATTTATTCTGTCATGTTTTTAAACCTTGAAGTAGTGTGTTATTGTGCAACCTCTTTTATATATTTATACACAGATGAAGCCATTAGGAAGGAGCGAAGGAATATATGCATTTAAACCTCTTAAAATGTGAATTACTATATCTAGTGAAGCTCAAGTACGTGGCTGAGATTTCACCCAATTCCAATCTTTTTGTGTATATGACAATTTATCTATGGGCTTATGACTTATGATATGGAAGAAAAAGTTGTGAGAGCTTATGATCTGCCACTGTAGATAGACATGTCTTATTTACCTAATCTAAAACTACTTCTAGGAAATATATATTACATTGCACAAATTTGCTCTAAGTTCTTGAAGTCAAAGGCAAGCCAAACAGATTTAGCTTACTATTACACTAGACATAAATGATGCAATGCATTATTTGGTAAATAGATTTTGAACTGAAACAGAGTAGCCATGGAATTAACTAGATTACTTGAAGGACCAAATTAATGAAATAGGGTAACCATGGAATAAAGAAACAATTTATTTTGGATACATTTATTGTTTTAGGAAGCTAAATTCAAGTGTTATGAAGGTTGTTGGCAAGGCTTGTCATTTTTGAAATGTTTTGGCCATGCCCTTGGCTTTCTCATGTCCAAAAATCTGATTTAAATTTGCTGAGCATTTAGACATGAGTGTTACAAGTATTGTTTTTTCATGTCTACAAATATGATTTAGATAGATGACCATTGAGGCATCTGTTGGGTATGCTTAGTGTGTTATAAGTGTTGTCTAAACATGTCCTAAGGTCTTATTGCTGATTGGGTATTGAATATGCATTGATATGATTTGCCCAATGATTTTGATGTACTTCAAGAGCTTGATTTTTCCATTGTTTCTTAATTTTTAGTTTGAGGTTTCATGTATTTTGAAATCGAGTACCAATTATGCAATAGGATTTTTTTCATGACCAAAACATACGTCCTTGCACTAAGGGAAATTTCAAGTTGTATTCTTTGTGAGTTTAACTTAATGTCATCCTTAATGGTGATGTTAAAGCTTCAGCTTGAAACTAAGTTTCAAATTGTCACATATATAGCTATAATTCTTCCATAATATATCATTGATTTGTTATAGTGGTTTAGTTTTTATTGTGTCCTGTTTTTAAAGTATAACCTTTTTTCCCAATGTTAGCAATCTATTTAATTAGTAAATTAGTTTGGTTTCATCCCTAGAGAAGTGGTTGAACAAATAAATGACATCTCGTATGATTCGTCTTCATCTTGAGCCTGTTTCATGTCTTGTTATTCTCTTTTGACATTTTGGATCAATTATTTTTTGTATGTATAATGAATGTTTGATATATCAATTAATAAATGAAGGAAGGGGCTAGTGTAGTGTCAAGTGTGTACATGTGAAATTTGAGCTGGTAAATAATGACAACTTTTATAAAATGCGAATATTAACTATTTTTTTTGTATCAGGTTAAATTTAAAAGATCAAGAGCCAATTTCATTTATACTTCTAGGACATACAAGTTGATCAAGAGCCAATTTCATAAAATGTTGTGGTTGAAGTGCAAGAAGAAGCAAATGAAATTGTAGGATGATGATGACTTTGTTAGGTTTCAATTTCTGATTCATATAGAGCAAGTTGCTAGTACAACTAGTACCACCACAATTGTTTTGGATAGTGTAATTATGTAACCACATTTTGTTTATATATATACAAGACTTTGTATATTTGTTGTACACTTGTACTTGATTATTGAGTTGCAAAATTGTATAATCAGTCAAATTCCTATTATTTCACTATTAATTAGAAACTGATTTAGTAATAAATTTAGCAACAAGCATTATTTCTATGAACTTCATTTTAGAAACAAATTAATCAAAATTAGCAACGGAAGGAAGGTGTTGCTAAAAGTCACACGTATAAATCCATTGACCATATTAGCAACGACCTCTTTCAAATTTAGCAACGGAATAAGGCGTTTCTAAAATAGAAACGGATTTAACATATTTGATGCTAAATTTAGCAAGGCCACCTTTTGCGATGGATTTAGCAACGGCGCAAATCCGTTTCTAATTGTTGATTAGAAACAGATTTTTGCAACTTAGAAACAAATTTGCCCGTTGCTAATTGGCATTTTTCTAGTAGTGAATGTAACTGAAGTTTTTCCCAATGTAATTTTATTTTTCTTTTAGAAAAATTCTCTCATTGGCTTGGGGGGATTGTAGGGTAGATGAACCATATCTAAACACGGTGTGTTTTATGCATTTAGTATTTTGTATGAGATGCAATGTGCTAGATGTATGTCTAGGGGTGCGAATTTTAACATGCAATATTTAATTTTACACTACAACTACGTATACGATACGAGTATGGGATTTTGTATGAGATACAAGATCCGTGCATGTGTTTATATGTATGAGATACATGGGGAAATAAACACTTGGCACAACTCGTTTAATTTTAATTGGATTTAAAATTGAACCTAAAACGGAACCTTTAAATTAAACCCTTTTAAAAATCTTAAGTTTTAATGTCATCAATAAAACACCCTGTTAAAATCTTGTTCATCGTGGAGTGGTGATCGCCTACGCGACACGTATTTACCTTGACCTTGAGGAGACACGGGTGAATGGGAGATTCAACGTAGCGCCTCGTTGAAATCTCGGTTTGTTAAATGCGGTGATCGCCTACGCGACACGTGTTTAGTGGGCCTTGATGATATGGGGTTGGGCTTCGGCCTGATTGTTAATCTGCTGATGCGTTTTATATATGAAGTGATTTATATTCTTTAATTTGCTGACTCAGGGTATTAAGAAATTGCTTAATTACTAATCAGATTCCAAACTATCTAGGTGAAATTATCAGCTTAAAGACTCTGTAAGTTGCATCATATATATATATATATATATATCAATATTTTTTCTTTTTGGCTATAATTACTAAGTTGACCTCATTCAAAAATTGGATATTTTTAGACTGCCCTGCAATTGTTTGTTTTTAAAAAGTTATTCACAAGATTTTCTATAACTCAAGGAATTTTGGTTTCATATGAATTAGGTTTAAGAGAATAATAGTCTGAAGCAACACAAAAATGAAGAGAATAATGATGAGGAAGATTATAATGAAAATTTATAGTGGTTCATATTAAGATTTCTCTCTCTCAATCTTACATTCACTCTTTAAGCATAAAGTAAAAGATGGGATTTTTATAATCTCTCTAGGGAAAACTCACAATACATAAAAGGTTCAACCTTCCGAAAGGTTCATCAAATTAGGTTTTAATTTCTAGCTCTTTGTACAAATTAGACTAACTAAATATAATGGCAACTAGCATATGAAGTTCCTAAAAGCCTCTCACAACCTACCAAACATGCATGTTTAAAATGAACACATAGACCAGAGAACAAGATTATAAAGAGAATTTAGAATAGAAGCACTTTACACACAACAATATAATCTTCCCAACACCTTGTAGTTGTATTTCCCTTGATTTATTCAGGCCAAAAAAAAAGTAGTAATATAATTTATACTACTTGTTGTGTGTTCCTCACTTATCTCATGACCCCTCTCTTTTCTAAAAATTTTATCATTCATAATAACAATCCAATTCAAGTGATATCCTTTTTATTAACGTGTGTATATATATATATATTAGGTTAAATAACACCAAATGATCTCACCAAAAAACAAAAAGTAACACCAAATGAAAATAGTATAATACACTGATACACCGCACAACTATGCTTCGTCAACTACTATATATATATATTTAAGGTTAGTGTGTTTTTTTTTTGGTGAAATATTCCTTTCAAAGAGGCTCCAACATCTTCATTTTTCCTTCAAAAGGTGCATATATGACATGCTTCCCCATGAGGGTAATGATACAAAGCTAACGGATAACGGAGCAACTTAATTTTTGCTCTTATAATTGGCACGATTTTCAATAAAATGGAATTAAAAAATAAAATAAAAACAAATCATAAATGACAGTAGAGATAGAAATAGATAAAAAGTTCATTGACCGGCGCAATCGAGAGTTTTTTATCTTTACCCTTCCCCATGTATAGTTGCAAGAAAGGCTTCCAAATAGGGATGACAGCGGGTAGGGTGCCTGATCATTTTGTCACTATTTGTATCTGTATCCATCCATCCTATCTAATATCTATACCCTGTCTATATTCGATAATTTAACATTCGTACCCTACCCTATCAAATATCCGATATTTGACGGGTAACCTAAATATCCGAAATACCGAAAAATAATAGATATAGGATATGATCGATATCATAATTAAAAAATTGGATATATCTGATATCCAATACCCAATATCCGTTACAACGTAACAACAACAACAACCAAACCTTTTCCCACTAAATGAGGTCGGCTATATGGATCAACTGACGCCAATGCGTTCTATCATTGCACATGTCAACCATTAGGTTATTGATAGATAGATATTTCCGGAGAGTTTCTAAGATAGTTTTCTTTGGTCTTCCCCTTCCCCGGGTTATAGGATAATCAACCATTTGGTCAACTTTGCGTACCAAAGAATCCACAGGTCTTCTTTGTATATGCCCGAACCACTCAATATATGTTAATTAAAATAAAATAATTAAAAATAATAATAAAATATGTATAAATTATAATAAATTATCTATTCATCATTTCGGATAGATATCGGATAGTTGAAGTAATATCTGTATTCACCCGATATCCGATAATTTTATTATTTTTTTACTATCCGTACCCTATCCGATATCTGGTATCTAACGAATATCGAATATTTTTTACAAGTAAATGCAGACAGGTATCCTATATGAAAAAAACTAGTTAAAGTTTTTTATATCTTTGCTATAAGGTTCCTCCAATCACAAGCTTGATTTACATTCTCTCTCTTCCATGATTAGTCATGCAAAAAAGTGTATTTAATATTCCCTCTCTATCATGATTGGTCATACCTAAAATATTTGTCACATGTCAAATGTTAATTAAAGAATCTCATAACAAAGATATAAAAAACTTTACCTCCCATCTTATATACCCGCCTAAGTTGTCATCCCTACCTCAAAAGGCATTTGAACATTGAGTACTGTTGGAGATGATATATTGATTAATTCTAGCTTTTCTGCTTCTCTACGAGGCATGCTTACCCAAAATACTAATACATTTTTCATTTCTCTTTTTCCCACAAGTGTCATGAGTTGACTCCCATTTAGTGGCATTAATTTCTCGTGTTCACCCAAAAATGTTAATATATTTGTCTTCCTTCGCTCAAGCTAAAATTCTTGTGTATTTGAGACATTAAAATTCACTCGTAGACTATGAAGCATGTACACTGACACGATACACGGCACGAATACGGACACATCGACACATTAAATCCTTAAACTTATATGACACCGCACGGCATAAATTTATATATAAATAATTAAAAATCCATAAATATTGATGAAAACTTTAAAATTATAATATATATTCATAATATATGTCATGTGTGTCATTATGTTTTATTGTTTATCATGTTAAAGTCACAAAAAATTGATTTTATATTTTGAAATTTATGAATATGTGTTGTGTGGGTGTCGTACAAGTGTCGAACATAGACACGTGTTTGACACGGCGACATGTGTAACGTCCTAGATTTTTAAAGCAGAGGGAACAAAACTCTAAAGAAAGATAGTGTTACACGGCCCTTTTTAAAACTCAGAAAAATTAAAAACTGATAATAAAATACATGAGGCTCCGCCTCTAAACAGCCACGCAGGGCCCAGCTCAGTCAACAGACAACAACTAAACTAAATTACCTCATCAGCAGCTTCCACCCCAAACTCGACGAACTTGAGACCTGCACTAAGACACTGAAATGTTGTAGGGTGAGAATCTGGGGGATTCTCAGTAGGGTTTAAGTCTCTCTACTTAACCCACAGTCCCACTCAAACACAGACTTCAAACAAAGGTTCTAACATGCATTTCTAACTAACAATAAATAAACAGCATATATATCAAACCAATAAATTCACATTTAATTAACAGCTCTCACATATAATCTTTCTGAAAATTATTAATACATCAAAAACTGTAAAACTGGTAAGCTGGTGGGACTCACGGGTCAACACTTCATCCATATAGGGCCCAGTACCACTATACAGGAATACCAGCACAACAATACGATAACATGATAAATCATAATACAATGGAGCTGGTGGTGACAAATCGTGTCAACCAAATACCTCACAATAGGTAAGCCAGCACAAATGTCATGATCAAATACCAGTGGTCATCACGACCTAGGCTTCCGGAACGTCTCCCGGTGTGCGCACATACCAAACAGTCTGTCACCTAAGGAATCCACACTTAGGCCAACTATGGAATCCACCATAGTCATTACCCGAATACTCCTCGCAAATAAACGGGGAGGGACTCACCCCTCAGTGAATCATGACATACAACATTCACATGATAATTCAATCTCAAGTCACTAATCATATATTTCCTTTAATATTTATCATGTAACAACCAAACTACTAAATTCTTAACATACTTGGGTAACATCCCAATTCCAACTTTACATAATATTCTCATTCAATTAGCAAACACTATTATTTTCATCACATTATCTCATCAATAAACCTAAACATCATAAGTTTCCTTTCAAACAAGTCCCAAAACAGATCGGAACTTAAAAGCATGAGAAAACTACTGATTTGGAACAATTTAAAGTGGCCAAAAACAAGGGAAACAACAAACCTACGTTTTTCTTCCCAAAACTCTATTTCTTTACAAATAGGTCCCCAAAATCCCTTTTTTCAACAACAAGAAACAATCATACACAAGACCCAACTCAAACATTAGCATTAATATCATATATTTCTTCAATGACACATGAACCCTAACTTATTAGTTTTATCATTTATCACAATTCATGTTTTATACATGTTAATCACTATCAAGACCCACAATTTAACCCAATTTTTCACCCACACAACAAGAACATCATTCTACAAGACAATCTCAAAGAAACCCTAACAAACCAAAGTGTGAAGAAATGCTTTGAGATGGGAGAAAGAGAAAGAAACCCTACCCATAAGGGGATTGAAGCCTCCTCCATGGCCGTCATCTTCTTCTCCTTCTTTCCTCTTCTTCTTTCTTCCTCTTCGTCTTCTTCTTTCTCTTTTCTCCTTCTCTCTTCTCTCTCTCGGCACTCTCTCCTTTCTCTCTTCTCTTTCTCTTTCTTTTTTATTTCTTCTATTTCCCATTTTCCTTACCTACCCCGATTCCTCTCTCCCCCATTCTCTTCTTATTTAATTTTCTTATATAAAATGTCAAAACTACAAATCCTCCCCCAAAACTTTCTAATTAATAATTAAATACTCCCTAAAACTTGTATTCTTTTCACAACTCTCCTACTTATTTCATTTTAGTCCATTTTATCATGTTTACACTCACAAATTATAGTACCTTATTTTGTAACAACTTCTAAACCTTGCGATTTAGTCCCTTTTAACAATGGGATGTTACAACACGCCTTCAAAATGAAGTGTCCATACTTCATAGCTCGTAGATAAAGGAAAATAAAAAGGACTTGATCAACTGTGAATAGATGTAATTAATGAATAGATTGTGGTTCACAATTAAGCCTTGTAAAATACACTCTATGTATTAAATCATCTACTATAGAGCCTTAATCTTTAGAAGATATTTAGTAAGTGACGATGATTTCATGTAAGCCCCTTTTTTTGTGTTTTGAAGTTTTTTTGTATTGTGAGTTTTGGCTTTCATGTGATTATTAAAATGTGTTTGAATCTATTTCCATACATCAAAGGAGTGAGTGAAAAAAACTACATGAGCTAGATTTAGGGGTACTATCCATCGATATCATGTAAATAAAATTCTTTATATCTTTGTTATCAAGTTAAGTTATGTGATAAAAAAATTTTGTTTGATTAATCATGAGATAGAGATAGAACATAAATAAGATTTTTGGAAAACATAACTATTATCCTATAATTGGTTAGCTAGATAGCAAGGTTTTAAGGAATCTAAGATATATACACTTTCTTTTTCCTTTAACTTTTTGTCTTGTCTTTTCATTTATTAATTAATCCATTTTATATTTTCTCCTAACACCATGATATAAGAATAGTTTATGTTTGGTTGCCTTATTTCTTGTTTTCATTCTCAATGGAAATAGGAAATTAAATATGATTGAAAATTGTTTTGTAATTTTTTTTTTAAAAATATTTTCTGAAAATATTTGCTAAAACAGACTGAATATAAGAAACATCAAAAAGACATTTCTAATATTTTAAAAATAAACTTGTGATATTTTACAACTTTACACGACAAAAAATTATTGAATTATCTTAATTTTATCATTTAGTGATAATCAAACTTAAAAAGCACATAAAAATTAAAGTTATTCAAATTAACAAAATTTAAATTTCCTGCCAAGAATGTAAAGGAACTTTTCTACTAGTAATATATATATATATATTATTTTTTTAAAATTATTTAAAGTTTATTGACTGTTATTTATTAAATGTTTTGATTTTTTTTGAAATTTTAAGTAATATTGTCATCGATGTAGGTTTCTGACTAACAATAATTTGACTGGAGAAATTCCTTGGTGGATGATCAGCAACCCACATAAAATGTTAGTATTTTCCCTTAATATTTATCTTTAGCTTCTTCCATTGTCTCTGCAGTAATTATTTCATGAAATTTATTGTTAAACAAATATATATTCAAATAAAATATACATTTTTTTATTATTGATATATCCATATGTTTGGTAACTAATTCTTAGCACTCGATGGATTATGATGAATAAACTAAACTTTTATTCCCATAATTTCTTTCAGTGATTTATCTTACAACAATTTCACACAAGTTTCCGCAGATGATTGCCAAATTTTGAATGTGTAAGCCTATCTCTTTGCTTATAAAATAGGATAAATTATACTTTGCGCCATGAGATATATATAGGTCGATTCCATTTTGGTATTATGTTCTTTTATAAGTGACATTTTGATATCTTGTTCTATTTGTTATTGGCACTTTGATACCCAAAATTTTATTTTGGTACCTATTGACTAAAAAAAGCACATATAGGTCACATGTATGGTGAAAAATACAAAATTCATTATCCTAAACTCAGATTTTACGATTCAGCTTAAAAGAAACACGAAATAATCTACCTTCAAGTACATTGAATTGTGTTTTTTGAAGGTTGGATCGTGAAATCTAAGTTTAAAATAATAGATTTTGTGTTTTTGATCATGCATATGACTTATACGTACTTTTTTCGATCAAGAGGTAAAGAAAAAAATTTTTAAGTACCAAAATGTCAATAGCAAATAAAACAAAATACTCAAATGTCACTTTTTAATGAATACATACTCAAATAAAATCTCATACCTCCAACAATCCATCTCTCTTATTTATGTCTATATTGACCGCCTACTTTGCCTACTTTTGTCATTGAATCAAGAAACTTTGCATCCAGTCTATCGTCATCAGCAAATAACTCGTAAGTACAATGATGTATTGATATATTTATATTAAATTTTCTACAGATGGTACCTTATCAACTCTAATATAATAAGTAAACTATCAACTTATTTCCTTGGGGTCCGTTTGGTACCCATGAAATGGGTTTTACAATGTAAAAAGATACGGATTTCAAGATTTTCATGTGTTTGGTATGGTAATTTGAGCTATGTAAAGTGGATTACAATGTAAAGGGCTTTACATTACATAGGTCATTTTTCTTTACTTACATTTCTGATGTAATCCAAGTCTACCTAGGGAATTATGGTAGAATTCCTAATTTGCCCCTCTCACTCCCATCTCATCTCCTCCCCAAATGGTGAACGGCGGCGGCGGTGTACGGCGGCGCCGACCACTGTGCACGGCGGCGCCGACCACCGTGGACCACCGTGTACGGCGGCGCCGACCACCGTGGACACTGTGCACGGCGGCTCCGACCACCGTGGACGGCGGTGGTAGGCGGCGGTCTGGTGGTGGTTGTGGGAAGGGCATTTTTGTCATTTTTTTTTATATCTATTTTACTTTCCCTCCCCTACCTTTTTATACCAAACACTTTCAATTTTTACCTATTTTTCCCTCACAATTTTTCCCTTGTAAAACCCTTTCCTTTACATACCTCAAATGGTACCAAACGGAGATTGCATAAGCATCATTATTTTAGTCTTTTTGAATTATTTAAATAATTAATTTAGTCCACAGAGACTTATGATTTATTACAATTTAATCTCTTTAAACATTAAGTTGTATAATGAAAACATATTCATGGAGAAATTAACTTGAGTCATTTTTAGGGGCTAAATCAAACACTTCAATTAATCAATAACTAAGCTGATAGTGACCGGATAAAAAATGTTAGTGTAATCTTAAAATATTTGTTGACATATATATATATATATATAAAATTTTGCGTGGATTAACATTAATTTATTATAAGATTGATATTTGTATTCACTGATTAAGTAATTAATTTATTGTAACTCTGAAAGAGAATGAATTTCGTATCTATTTTAACTTTGGTAATCAGTGAAGGGTTAAATTATCCACAATCCTGCTCATATAGGTAAAAGACGCGCAAGTCACGGCCTGAAAGTATTAGTAATTATCCCATTAAATTACTAATTTGAATAGTTGTTTTAGAGACCGAGTATTTTGATTATATATATGTTGATAAATAATAAATAAACCCAAATATATATTCAGTATATTATTTTGTAATATTGAGAGTGAATTTTGAGTAAAGGCTTATTAATTATTTGTTTACTTATTTTGGGATATATATATACTTCCCTCTTAAACTTTGGAAGATATGATTACTATTTTAGTTTACTCTTATTACAAGTCTCTCTTATATTCTCTCTGGAGAATCTGATCACTCTCTAGACGGCTTCCGAGTAATGTAAGTTGTAAATTTTTATCTTGTTCATTCTCTTTCGACAGTACCACGTCAATTAATTTTCTCTCCATCTCAATTTAGATCTCTTTAATTTTTCCTACAATTGATTCATCTTGTAGACTCTATTGTTTGAAGAAGGATCTACCTTGTCCACAAAAACCCAAATGTGAGTCTAGATTCACTATATCTATATATCATGCTTTTATTTACTACAATGATTTTGTTAATTGAAGCTATGATATATATATATATATGGAGGTGGATCCTCTGCATTCTCTGCATTTTTTGTGAAGTTTAGAGAGAAAAAGGAAAAAGTAGAGAGAGAAAATGCGAATCCCACAAAATAATAAATTAATTGACAAGTGATGAAGGATGACATTAATTAATTGTTTATATTATATTTGTACTTTGTAGATCATTCATTGTTCATAAACTGTGGAGGACCCACAATTAACAGTGAAGGAAATGAATATGAAGAAAATCTTTAATCAAGAAGGCAATTCCAACTTTATTCGCTATGGTGATCATAAATGGGCATATAGCAGCACAGGAACATTTATGTTTCGAGATAACCAATCTTTCATTGCAAAAAATACATTTTCTTTAAATATTAATGGTCCACAATATTATCAAACAGCTCGTCTTAGCCCAATGTCACTTAAATACTATGGCCTTTGCATGTTGAATGGTAATTATAAAGTAAAGCTCCATTTTGCTGAGATCATGTTTTCTGATGATCACACCTTTAGCAGTCTTGGAAGACGCATATTCGATGTTTCAATTCAAGTAAGTAATGTAGAAACTTATTCAATGTTTATACCTAAGATATAAGTTAGAGAAAACTTTTTTTTTCATGAAATTTATATAAAATTATTTTTGTATGATATAGATGTGATGATTGACGTAATTGAATTTTATAAAAAAAAGGTAAATTATATTTTGGTACCATGAGGTATTGATCAGTATGACTTTGTTACTCTGTTCTTTCAAAAGTGATATTTTAGTATCATGTTTTATTCGTCCTTAGCACTTTGGTATCTAAAACTCTTTTTCTGTAACCTTTTGACGAAAAAAACACGTGCAGGTCACGTGCATGTATGGTCGAAAACACAAAATCTACCTTCCTAAATTCAGATATCACGATTCATCCTAAAAAAACGAAATCTTATGCTTTCAAGTGCATACTGAATCATGTTTTTTGAAGGTTGAATCGAGAAATATGAGTTTAGGATGATGGATTTCGTATTTTTGACTATGCACATGACCTGCACATACTTTTTTTTATCAAGGGGTAACAAAAAAAAATTTGGGTGTCAAAGTGCTTACAGCGAATAAAATATAATACTAAAATATTACTTCTAAAAGAGCATGGTGCAAAAGTGGAATCGCTCCATACTCAAGGCACCAAAAAGTATTTTACACTTTACAAAAAGTTTATCAAAAGACATGTGTCACAAGCAAGTTGATTTTGACTAACATGCAGTTGAGGTCAACTTTTACATGTGATACAACTACAAGTCATCCATTGTTAGGGAAAAAAAAATGCATTTTGCAATTTTTACATTTTCTTTTAAACAAGTTTAATTACATTAACCATCACATCTTGATTGTTGGAGAAGATTTTTTTTTTTCGGGAAGATTTGTATAGAAAATAATTTTCCCATATCTTGCACCTGGGGTCAACAAATTTACTTATTTTCAAATAGTATATATTCATAATATCAATTATCTCTTTTTAAAACATAGAAGTTTTGAGGTTTAGATTTCATCTTTACAGGGTATTAAATACTTGAAAGATTTTGACATTGCTAAAAATGCTGGTGGAGTTGGCAAAGGCATCACTAAGGAGTTTAATGTCGATGTCCATGATAATACCTCTTATATCTGCTATCACAGTGACACCAAGTAAGTATATTTCAATTTCATATTATATTTAGGCCAAAAAGTGCACTTTTAGTCTTATAATTTTTGCTTAAGTCTCAATTTAGTCCTATAACTATTTTTGTTTTACTTTTGGTTCCATATCTTTTGTCCAAGTTACAAATTTGATTTCGTGTTGCACTTTTGGTTCTATATCTTTGTGTCAGGTGCAGAATTAGTCACATACTATGAAGCATGGACACTTCATTTTCACAACGTGTCACCATGTCAGACACGTGTCCATGTCCGACACCCATATGACACCCACACGACACATATTCATAAGTTTCAAAATATAAAATTAATTTTTGTAACTTAATCATGACAAACAATAGAAAATAATATCATATATGACATATATTATGAATAGATATTGTAATATTTAAAATTTTCATCAAAATTTATTGTTGGGAGGGTTCTGGCCATTTTGTCTCTGAGGCCCGAATGAGATTAGTTTTCGCTTAGACCGTTACAACAGATAGGCGAGAGATACTCATGACTTAACCGAAAAAAAAAAATATATATGTCGTGTCGTGACGTATAATTTTAAGAATCGGGCGTGTCAATGTGTTTGTGCCCGTATCGTGTCGTGTGTCTGTGTCAGTGTCCATGCTTCATAGGTCACATATCCTTGGGTCAGGTGAGACTGACGGTGGAACCTTTTACAAAAATATGCGACCAATTCTACAACATGACTAAAATATATGAGACTAAATGTACAACTTGAGATTAAAAATACAACAAAAAAGTTGAGTGATTAAATTAAGACCCGAGTAAAAGTTATACGACAAAAAGTGTACTTTGACCTTTAGTTTTTTTTTCCTCATACTATCATTATCTACATGTCATGTAATCTAAGCAATTAATCATTATTGTAGACTTCAAAATTCCTTTGTCTACTGAGCTATTATCGGAATTGTGCTCGGGTCATGTGTTTTCCTCATGTTAATAGTGATGTTGGTTGTCCTGAAAAAGAAGGGTCTTCTTTGTTGGGAAGATAAGAAAGGCAAAGTTAAGATTGAAAGTAATTTATCATGTTACATATGCCTTAAGGAAAAAAGATGACGATAATTAGCTAAAAGGAAAAGAAATTTGTTCAAGATTCTCAAATTCGAGATGACATGATGAATTCGGATTGTAAAACTCGCAAATGTTTACTTAGGTATATAATGATATTTGAAAGTCATTCTATGCCATTGACCTACTTGTAAATTTAAATGTAATGAAAAATGGAATTCTTTTTATATATCTCTAAATCCACTAACTATTAAATAATCACATATAAAATTGAAAAACAAATTATTTAATTATATATGATAACATAATACATATAACATGGTTTAAATAGAAAATCACAATTTTATGGGCTAATTTAAATTTACGAATTTACATATAAGCATGTAACTATGTTTTATTATATTCATTCTTATTAAATCAATTCCCAATGTTAAAATAATTAGACTAGGCTGGATGGGTTGTGTCTAGTTTTTTTTTTTTTTTTTTTTTTTTTTTNTTTTTTTTTTTTGAAGTAACCAAAATTTATGAACTTATTACTTTGAGCTCATGAGTATTCTCATGAATTTCCTGTGAGTTACAAGTTTACATGTGAGATTACAAGTTTACATTTAAGTTTGACAAAAAAAGAGTCAAGTTAATCAGAATTTGGATGGTAAACTCCGCGAGTTTATGAATTAATAAGTTAAAATCTATTTTTGAAAACGTAAAGTATTTTTAAATTGCTAATGTTTACCTAGAGCTTATTTGTCATGGAGACTATTTTATTTAGTCCTATTTTGTTAACTATTGATTATATTTGATAATCTAGCATTTGGACTAAAATTTGATATACCCTTTATTTTGAAGTAGTTTTGTTATTTTAACAAAACTAGGGGCTCTTTTGCATTTTTAGCTTTTGTATGTAAAGTCCCTATTTGTTTTATGTGCACCGTGTGAAAATGTGAACTTTGGCTTTTGGTGGGTATGGCTTTTGCTACTCACACACTTTATTCTCCATTCTTGTCAAAATGCTTGAGTTTTTGCTCTGTGTGCTGTGTTTGGTTCTTCCTCTCTAGATTAGTGAGTTGCAGATTTCTTACCCTCAATCTCCTCAATTCTAGATAAGAAACACTCTTAATCTCTCCCTTATTTTTCATCAATATGTTGTATATTTATCTTGTATAGTATCTGATTTTTTCCAATCACTCTCATATCTCTTTAATTCCAACTATATAACTTTTGCGTTTTAATTATATGCATTGCTTGTTCAAGAACTTTAATTTAGTATCTTAAAACAAGTTATTTATTTAAAACTATGATCACCATAACAAATCTTCTCATTACTAAACAACAAATTTTACATCATGCATGATCTTGCACTTGTTAGTGACATACAGAACTTTCTGTTGGAGAAATCTAAATAAAATCTATAACTTTGGCTCACTTCTTCTATTAGAGTTTCAGGGCTTGGACATGAATCATTTTCTCCTATATATCACTATGGGCAAAAATATTAACTTTGTCTCCAAAATTTACAGCAACTGTCAATTTCATCTCTAATTTTTTTTTTGCTATCAATTTTTTCCTTAATGTTTTACATTTTGGTCAATTTTATCCTTTTACTAATTTCTTTCAATAAATTAATGACAGACTGCATCTTGTTTTTCAATCCGAGTTAGTATTTAAATTTCTTTTTCCATCAATTTTACATTGCATATCATTAGCGAGGTAGATTCCGTCGTTAATATTTGGATAAAATAAGAGGAATTGATAAAATTGACAAAAATATGAAATATTGGAGAAGAAATTGATAGCAAAAAATAATTGGGGACGAAATTGACAGTTGATGTAAAGTTTGAAAACAAAATTAGTACTTTTACCTATCACTATGCATGACCAATTGAAATTGTGGTTGTTGCATAAAGTTCATTCAACTTTGTTTGTTAAAACTTTATCATCACCATACCAAAAATGCAGGGCATTCTTTCAAATGGCGTAGAAATTGCAGTTAAGAAACTATCGGGTAAATCGCAACAAGGGAATCGCGAATTTGTAAATGAGATAGGGATGATTTCTGCTTTGAAAAACACTTATCTTGTTAAGCTTTATGGTTGTTGTGTGGAAGGTGATCAATTGTTGCTAATATATGAGTATATGGAAAACAATAGTCTTGCACGTGCTTTGTTTGGTGAGTTATATATAATTAAACATTTGTTGCTTTATTATTAGAGAAAACTTACTGAGTCAACGATTTAGTCGTTGAATTGTAGGAAATTATGAGTCAATCCCTCAATTTTACAAATCAATTTTACATCACCGTCAACCTTTTGGTCCATGAATTGTAGAAAAATACGAATCAATCCTTGAATTTTACACCACAGTCAATATTTTGTTCCCTGAGCTATTAACCATCATGGATCTTTACACCACAGTCAAGGATCAAAAGGTTGACGATGATGTAAAATTCTAGGACTGATTTGTATTTTCCTATAATTCAAGGACCAAAAAGTTGACGGTGGTGTAAAATTTAAGGATTGATTCATATTTTAATTTCCTACAATTTAAAGACTAAATCGTTGACTCAGTAACAATTCTGGGACTAAAAAGTAAGTTTTCTCTTGTTTTTAATTATGCATTGTACTTGTATACTTGACTATATGATACTATATTAAAATAAGTGTTATCTTGTTTATAATGAAGGTCCAAAAGAATACCGATTAAATTTGGATTGGCCAACAAGACGCAAGATTTGTCTTGGTATTGCTAGAGGCTTGGCTTACCTACATGAAGAATCAAAGTTGAAGATTGTTCATAGAGACATCAAGACCAACAATGTGTTGCTTGATAAAGGTCTTAACCCTAAAATATCTGATTTTGGTTTGGCCAAGCTTCATGAAGAGATAATACACACATAAGCACTCGAATTGCCGGGACTTAGTGAGTTCTTATGTTTCAATTTACCATTTTTTTTACCAATATCATCATAAATCTTTGACCAAAGTCCTATTTTGGTCCCTCATGTTTGCTCAAAGTTTCGTTTTGGTCCCTCAAGTTATTTTCATTCCATTTTGATCCCTCAAGTTTCTAAAAAGTTTCATCGTTAGTCTCTGACCACTTTTTTCCATTAAAAAAAGGGAAAAAAAACTAGCTTTCATCTCCCAACAATTTTGCATTTTTACAAAAGGGAAGAACCTTAATGCAAAAGAGTAAAATTGTTGGGAGATGAAAGTTAGTTTTTTTTTTTTCCTTTTTTTAACGAAAATAGTGGATGAAAAAGAATCAGGGACTAAAGGTGGAACTTTTTAAAAACTTGAGGGGCCAAAACGGAATTTTGAGCAAACATGAAAAAGTCCAAAACGGAACGACAAAAACTTGAGGGACCGAAACTGAACCTTGAGCTAACATGAGGGATCAAAACGGAACGAAAAAACTTGAGGGACCAAAACAGAACTTTGAACAAACATATATGAGGGACCAAAATAGGACTTTGGCCTAAACATTTTGTATTTGCAATTTTGATTCTGACATATACCTTATCATTATCATATATCTTATTATGCATGACAAATCTTCATTTTCTACCACAGTGGTTATATGGCTCCTGAATATGCATTGCATGGTTATTTGACTGAGAAAGCAGATGTTTATAGTTTTGGAATTGACGCCCTAGAAACAATTAGTGGGAGGCGCAACATCATGCAATGGAGAAAGGAAGAAGCATTCTATCTTCTTGATTTGGTAAATATTCTTCAGTAATATTTATTTGATTATTATTTTTTTTTTTGGTCAAAGAAGCCATACAGCAGAAAACAGAGGGCCCCGTAGCAGCCCCATACAAGGGAGACCAAGCAAGGAGGACACAGAACTAGAAACCTTCAAACCTACTCCCTACGCTCCCAAAACCGAAACCCGACAGACTAGAAACAACAAGACTTCTCCCAAGCCACACACAAGGGAGACCCGACAACGCTCAGCGGCCCAGAAGTCTCGAGGAAGAAGAATTACAAACAGCGGCGTCCGAAAGCAGAGCAGCCCTGATACATATCGGCGGCAACGACAACCAAGTAAGCGACAGCTGGTTTCTCAAAACCAAACGAGCTACCAAATCCGCGACGCTGTTTGCGGTTCTTCTCGCCCATTTGACGGATAGGCCAGAGGACCGACCCAACAAGGATTTAATATTATGCACCCTGCTAAGAATGCACCAAGGGGGGGAATTACCATAACATGCATTACACACCTCTAAGACTCAACGAAGGCATTGTTAATACCCAAAGATTCAGCCACCAATAAACCATACAACACCGCCTCTGCCTCAGCCTCAACTGGAGAAGAACACGGAAACCGCCGAGCAAAACCAGCAACGAGAACCCCATAGTTGTCTCTTACAATCACAGCCAACCCTCCCACAGACCGACCAGGATCCACGGATGCATCCACATTAACTTTTAACATGCTCTCAGGGGGAGGGATCCAGTGATCAGGCTGAGAGGCAGAACGGTGATTCCTGAGCTCACCACCTGACGGACTCTGGGCAGAAAGCATAAGACTAGCACTCTCCGCAGCTGCCGAGATAGTCCTCAACGGGTCAACAGCTCTCCCCTCAAAGATGAAGTTATTCCGCTCCAACCAAATATGCCAAAGCGTGTTAAAGAACACAGCAAGCAACAAATCCTCTTCCCCCTGCATACTCAGGAGACAGCGAATCTTCTCCGGCATCCAGCTTGTCATATATGAATGTACAAAAGTGTCAATCGCGAACTGTAAAGAAGATCCGAACCACACTGGTTTGACCAAGTCACACTCCACAAACGTATGCATAGTTGATTCCGGGCACTTGTTACAAATAGGGCAGCAATTCTCCCTACAACATCTTCTACGCATCAAGTTTACCCTAGAAGGTAGGGCATTGGAGAGCAGCTTCCAGATAAAATGCTTGACCTTTGGCTGGACCTTCGCTTTCCAAACCAACTTCCAAAGCCAGGACTGGTCTTCAGAGTGAGAAGAGGAGGGTCTGTGCGGCCTTAGAAGCTCATTAGCAGCCACATGGTAACCAGCTTTTACAGAGTAGCTACCATCTCTAGAGAACGGCCAAAAGGGGGTGTCACTCTCTAGAAAGTGATTTATTTGTGTTGCTCTGATCATCTTCCCCACATCCTCAGAGAATAAAGAACCAATTTTTGCCTCATCCCACTCCTGTTTATCCTCTTTTAACAAGAAACCCACCTTCGCATTTCCATCTCCCGCTTGCACGTTCCAAATGCGCTTCCCAGATTGGAGCCATTGGTCCGAACAGATCCTCACATTGTTTCCATCCTTTATCAACCAAGCCTTATGGCGATTGATACACTCTTTCCCCTGGATGAGGCTTTGCCAACACCAAGAGGCCCCATTCTTCCTCTTCGCTTCCCAAATTGAACTGGAGGGAAAATATATACTCTTGAGCAATCTGGCCCATAAAGCATTAGACGTCCCCTCTTCAACTTTGGCCTATAATAGCAAATAGACGTCCCCTCAACTTCTAAACTAGCAAATAACCCCCTTTAACTATGCCCTAGTTGCAAAACACTCCCTAAACTATCAAAGTAGCAACAATAATCTTCCTTTAATTTGTGATCTAGTTGTAAATACCACCTTAAATTATAAAATTCAGCTAATAGTCCTTTGAACTTTCAACATATCTTATTTAACTCTAAGTTTAGACATATAGTTTTCACCTAATATTACTGTGCCTTTATAGTTTATACATAATTAATTTTGTTTAATTTATCTCATCAAGTAAAAAGTTCAAATAACAGTAATAATAATAATAATCTAAAGATGATTAAAGAGTTATTTGATAAATTTTATGCAAAAGTACTATTGATACCTCTAAAGTATACGGTCATTTTCAGTTGTACCTAAATTTTTTTTAGTCAATTATACCCCAAAATATGGGACCAGTTTCAGTTATACCTCCAAAGTTTTTTTTTAGTCAATACTTCCAACGTTTCACATCTTAGTCAATTGTGCCCCAAAATACCCTTCAATTTGTGGGTACAATTGACACAAAAAAAAAATTGAGGGTATAATTGATTAAAAAAAGAAAAGATTAGATGTACAATTGACTTAATAAACTTTGGAGGTATAACTGAAACTGACCCCATACTTTGAGACTTCAATTGACCAAAAAAAGAACTTTGGGGATACAACTAAAAATGACTACATACATTGGGAATATCAAGAGTACTTTTGTCTAAATTTTAAAGTTCAAGGGGCGTATTTGCAACTAAACCATAGTTGAATGAGCGTATTTGTTAGGTTTGATAGTTGATGAGTTTATTTATGATTAGGTCAATTGAAAGAGGTTATTTGCAAAGTTTGATGATTGAGAGGAGGGGGTGGAGGCGTATTTGCAACTAGACCATGATTGAAGGGGGAATTTTACATTTTCCCTACTTGAAAATATCTATGATGCTTTTCTTTTGACTTGAAATATGTTGATTATTTGATTTAACATTGAGTTGATTTGCATTGGAATCATCAAAGGCACATCTATTGAAACATAAAGGAGAAATATTGGAACTACTTGATCCAAGCTTGGGTATGGAATTCAACAAAGAAGTGATGGAGATTGTGCCCTAGGGCCAATCATTTTATTTATATGTT
>QANZ01048320.1:0-22854 GCA_003254925.1 Chamaecrista fasciculata
GTGCCCGTTAGGACACGCAAAATCTCTAGTTACTTATATATTTGGACAATCACACCGGGCTGGAGTTCCTCACCTTTATTTGTACATATATAAACAGGTTGGGCTCTCTTGTTCTGTTACCTCTATATCCAGATCGACTATAATTTATTACCTCTATATTCAACTCAGATCACAAACTTCACTCATACCCAGTCTTTACTCTTGTTCCGCGCCATTTCAGTTTCAGGAATAATGGAAAAGTATTATACTTATGCGTGTCGATCACTCATTTCCTTTTGAGTCTTTAAAGTCACCAACTCACCATCGAAACCGGAAAATGTACATTCTGACTTTGTGATGACGAACAAAATGGCCCCAACTCAGAAAAGAAGAAAAAAGAAATATTCGAGTGCCTTTGATTTTATGGTTTTATGTTTTTATTTTTACTGACAAATGTATGACTCAAAATGTGTCTATATCTCTTACGACTTTTTTTAGGATCCTTTCTGCCTTACAGCACATGTTAAGATTTTCTTTGATTTCAAAACATTAAAAATTATTTTTTAAATGAATTTTTGTAGATTTCAAGATAGAAGATACTCTATTAACCAACCAGAAGAAATTTTAAAATGTGTCGTAAGGGCACAACAACAACCAAAGTCTTATCACACTAGGCAGGGTCGGCTTTATGAATCAATTGACGTCAACTGTAAGGTTATTGATAGATAGATCTTTCCGGATAACTTCTTGGATAGTTTTCTTTGGTTTTTCCCTTCCTCAGATTATAGGATTATCTACCATTTGATAAACTCTGCGTACCGGGGACTCTAAAGGTCTTCTTTGCACATGCCCAAACCACCTAAGGCGTGTTTCGAACAATTTCTCAATGATAGGCACGACACCAACCTCCTCTCTGATGACCTCATTCCTGATCTTATCCTTAATAGTATGACCACACATCTAACGAAGCATTCTCATCTTACGTTGAATTTTTGCTCATGTTGCTCTTTTATCGCCCAACATTCAGTACCATACAATAGAGCGAGTCTTATTTACGTGCGGTAATATTTTCCTTCTAGTTTAAGCGGCACTTTTTAATCACAGATAACCTCTGAGACTTTTCTCTACTTCATCCATCCTGCCTGAATCCTGTGACTAACATTCTCTTCTATTTTCCCTCTACTGACTAATCAGAAGAAATATTAAAATGTCTCATAAAGACACATGTTAGATAATTTTTTTTTAAAATACTTTTTGCAAATCACTTAACAAAACTGATATAATATAAAGTAATATATTTTTATAAAATGTTCACGTGGCTAGCTACGAAAGTACTGTTGGAGTTGCTACCTGAAAATAAGAGAAACACTAAAACAAGAACAAATCGTTAGTAAAATAAAATGCGTGGTCCTGGGCTGAGGCACGGATATCTCGCTTTCTTTAAGGTAATTTCACGCCTCCCACGGGTTGATTTCGTCATATCACCCGGTGCATTGGNTTTCCAAATAGTATGGTGATGCATGCGGTCCAGTTTTGAAGGGGCTATGCAGGATTGGCTTCATCTCATTATCATCCTCAATTTTCCGAACCACACACTTTACAGTTTTCCACAAGGAACTTACAAGCATTAATTCGTCACACATGACATCACTCGACAACGAAATCCACAATGTGATTTATACATGATTTGACAATAATGTTTTCATATCATCCTTTTCTTATTTTTTCAACTTTGTTGAATTGATTGAGCCCGACTTGTCACTTGTCAGTAATTCCATACCAATTAAGACCAAAACATAAGGGAAAATAAAATAAAATAAAAGTTAGATACCAATATCACGTCAAAACAAGCAGAGGATTCCATGAGCATCGTTGCTAGATTTTATATTTGGATACAAATTATAGGTTGGGTTTAAGAAAATCATGAACAAATTGATTACAGACGGTCATTAAGATCATAACTTAAACCAAAAAGTAAGGAAAATAAAAGGGGCCAAATCCAGGTCAATATATTAAGTTCGGAAATAAATAAATAATAATTTTATTGAAAAAGATTGTTAACCAAAAAAATGCCTATATCATGATTTAATATTGGTTTAATTAAGGGAAGAAATCAAATGATCTCCCTCTTTCTAGCCCTCCATTTTCGATCCAAACATTTTGGCTAACAAATAGACATATTATATACGCCTCACCAAAAAAAAAAATACATATTATATATATATATATAACGCATTAATGGACCCGACGATATAATGCACCATCTGATTATAATTTATTACGGCATTGAGTTTGAAGACTCTAGAACCAATCTATAAAATTAGTTAATGGTATTATTATGAAATTCATTTTCTAACCATCTTGATGGAGGAAAATATCTTATGAATTAAATTGAAAAAAAACTACTTTAAAATAGAAGACTTTTATTAAAAACGAAAGAGGTTATATTAAATATAATTTATGATATTTGGCCAGTAATACATATATAGATCTTAGCGGAACGGATCTTCTAGAAGGGTGTTTTATGATAAAATTGAGAGTTGTTTTCAAAGTCTTGTTTATAGTAAGTGGAACGGGCAGAAGAATTGGCAAGTTGCGTTACTTTGCTTGTAGATAATAATGTTAGGATCCATATTGCTAGTTTTTTTCCTTTTTGGTCCCAATAATGAATGCTTCATATAATCGTATATAGAGGTTTTGTACCATACTACTATAGTAAGCTCTAATTATTTACTTCTTTTTTGGCGCACTTCTCTCTATTGCACTTTTTTGTTTTCTTGTAGCTATAGCATAATGTTCTTCTTTTGGTCCGTGCTTTTCTTATTAACCCATACAACAAACAGACGCAGCACAATTAATTTTGGAATGACAAAGCCGAAGCAGTTTTGTACTACTAGTAGCACATGCATCACTGTAAAGTTCACAAATCCTAACACTACACGCATTTCCAAGGGAATCTTATTAGATAGGATAGGCTTCATTTAGTTTCATTATTTTGTTATTATCTTTTGCATTTACCAAAACAAATTAACTTTAGTTGTGTCTGTATCCATAGCCACAGCCCACATGAATACTAGAACACGGATGAGTTTAATTTGTTTTTCTTCATCACATGCACACTAATTGTTATTATTTGATTTGATTGACTCTAGGTCTTTCCAGAGAGGCTTAGATATTTTTGGGAAAAAGAAAATTTAGTTAGATAAATTGAAAGAAAGCCGTACATTGTTACTGAAAACATTTTAAAATACTAAACAAGTATTGGGTGCAGTGATAAATAAATTGTATTTTAAATTAAGGGATCTAAATTAAAAATATCGAATTAATATTGTTGAGAGAGTTTTAACTGTTTATTTTTTTTAGTTTTTATCTAAAATGTTACATAAATAGATTATTAAAAAAATGTATTTAAAATTTAGAGAATTTATTCACTTTTATTTAGGTTACGAACTTAAGATATATAGAAGTTTCTCAAATTTTAGTCAAAATGACAACAATAATAAATTTAATTAAAATTTAGTTAAAATTTTAAATATAGTATAAATATTTATTTTGTCAAAATATTTAATTAAAAAAATAATTAATTAATTTTAATTTCATACTAATATTAAATATAACAACAATAATAAATTTATTAAAAAAAATTAATGTTTTTTAATAAAAATCTCAACACAATGCGTATTTTGCACAAAATTAAAAGTAAAACAAGTCTTCAATCACTTTTAAAAATTCATTTTGTGAAGAATAACAGCAATGATCCCCAAGTAATACTTCTTAAAAAACAAAGAAATCTTGGTATTGCAATGAACCCAAGGCCATATACCAAAGTAGATAGATAGATTAAGTGATTAAGTGGTAAAGCATAATAACGGTGAGCATTTATTGTTAGCTTTATTAATTAATTATCCTACATATCATATACCATAATACTAGACTATTTTTAGTAGTACTGTATTAGTGTACTGATTAAGTCGAAACCTTGAGCATGAGGTTCGCCAGATCCTATTTTATTCTTTCAATTCTTGTTTATAGTGTCAGATGGGCCAAGCGTACCACATTGAAGATTACATCAGCCAAATTAATTATGGGCTTTAAGTGATAGCAAATTATTTTCAAATTGGGCCTTCAAAATAAATAGAGATTATGGGCCTTATGGTCCAGTTAAGCTGAGCAGGTTAAAGTCTCGCCTTCTCTACCGTTAAATATAGTTAAGGAAAAAAAGAAAAAAACAGAATACATAATGCTCTCTGACTCTCAGCATATTCTAGAAAGCGCACGGAAGGTACTAGAAGTGTCGCCCAACATTTATATTCGCGACATTTACCTATCTTTTTCTGGAAAAGACACATCTGAGATTTAATTTCAGTTGCTATTCGGGGCTTTCATCTTATTATTCTTTAGCTTACTAAAGTCGATATGAGGTAATTCTTTAATGCGATGGATTTTATCTTCTTTGAAATGTCGATACCTGTTTTTGACTTTTTTCCGAAATACTGTTACGTTGCCTTTCTCACTGGGCTCTATTTATGATATGGGCGACGGTAAACCCGGAGAACCTCAAGGAAATGATAACATAGGAATTTGGGGGTTGCTGATTTTGTATTCTTCTACTGATTTTGATCTGATTTAATAGATAAATACAGTACTAGCAATAGAACTCTTTCTGTTTATCTTCACATAATTCCTTTATGACCTAGTTCTTTGCCTATTTATCGCCTGTCATGGAAACTGGAATGATTAATCCCAAACCCAATGAATGTAGAGTCATGAAATTAATGAATATTTGTTTGAGTCCTGAAGCCGGACTGATTAAGTCATTTGCCAACCGGTACAATGGCGAATAGATTTTTCAAAAAGATGATAATTTATTAAATGGAAATTACTGGTTTAGTGCCTGTTGGAAGATACTTTATCAGGTCTAATAGTTGTCCATAAGCAGCTGATTAAAGTGTGAAAGAAGGTTCAGAAGGCGGGAAATACCATTTAAGTCTAGAGCCGCATCTGCATAGAATGTGAATGTCAGTTTTGAGATTCTGCAACAGTGTTGTCGTAGCTAGTGGAGTGCCTAACCATCTGGTTTTCTTGTCTAGTCCTGCATCCAATTTAAATTCTCTCTCTCTCTCTCTCTCTATATCTCTCTCTCTATATATATATATNTATATATATATATATATTCTTTCCCTGTCATCTTTCTTATTTATTTATGCTCTCTATAAAGTAGTCGCCATCCTGAGGTCAAGTGGGCTCAGAGGGCAGACAAGGTCTACATCACGGTGCAATTGCCGGATGCTAAAAATGCAAAGGTGGATCTGACTCCTGAAGGCGTCTTTACTTTCTCCGGCAGTGCTGGTGCAGAAGATCACCTATACGAGCTGAAACTGGAGCTCTTTGATAAGGTTAATGTGGAGGTGAGAATGAACTTTCATGGTTTATGGTTTTCATTTGGGTTATTTAGGTATACTTGTTTTCTCTTTCCTGTGAGCTTGGCCTGAAATGTGATACATGCTGCTAGAGTATCGTTTTCTAATATAGTGATATGATTCTTCTTGTCCTGTGATGGAATTATTTGTTGACTTATTTCTAGTGGCTTCTCTTGATTACTTAATTTTATTGTTTTTCAGGAGAGCAAAATTAATATAGGAGTGAGAAGCATATTTTGTGTAGTGCAGAAGGCAGAGGATGGATGGTGGAAGAGGTTGTTGCGTGGTGAAGGCAAAGCTCCACATTATGTAAAAGTTGATTGGGATAAGTGGGTGGATGAGGATGATGATAATGGTATGCACTTCTGCGAACTACGTTGCTCTTGTATGTAAGTTATTTAAGGTTATTATACTGTGAGGTATCGCCTAATCAAGTTCCCTTGTTTGTTGATTAGGTCCTGGTGACTTGGATCTGGGAGGAATGGATTTCTCGGTATGCAATGTGCTCAAATGATTCTTGCTTTCATTCTGCTCTCTTTCTGATGTTCTGATTATTATTTTTGTATGTTGCAGAAATTTGGTGGAATGGGTGATGGACCAATGGGTGATGATTTTGAGGAGAGCGATGAAGAAGGTAACCACTTTGCTTAATTTTTGTGGTTGAAGTTGTGTCATTTTTGCATGACTCTATACAAGTCTTGACCAGAACTAAGTTCTGCAATGCATTTGAGTGTGAAGCCTTCTTGCTTTTAGAAAATGGAAATAGTTGTAAATCATACACCTGCTTGTTGCATGCTTAGACTTGAGGTGTGCCTACTTCGATCAAGGTGACATGCCTTGTATGCACAAGACTAATGTTATTTACTAATTCACACCACCTTGTCTAGATCTATTTTAGGCCTACTCCATCACCATCTACTTCAATTACGGAAGCATGCATTGTAAATAACTATCTTTGATAAAATATCGTATATCAGAGGTGTGAGTGTGATGTGAAGTTAGTGATTTGAAAGTAACAGTACTCGTACCGGAAGATATGGTGATTTAATGTTGTAGGTACATTTGAAAGGTTTTCAGGTAGTTGGAGGTTAGAATTATCCATGTATAGTTGTAAGTGTGGCAGTAGATATATTATTATTGGTGCGACCACGGGACATTGGTTTCATTGTTAAAGTGGTTTTGTATTGAACTTGAGTGATGGATTTATTGGCTTCTCTATCCTGAGATTATAAGGGCCACAGGGAAGAATTAACGCGAGGAACTGAAGTTAATAGTAATATAACGTTGTCCTGAACTTGAACTTTTTAGTCTTGTGGCATTGTTTATATATCAGACGAGCCAAGTGATTTGCCAATGAAAACGAGAAAGTTGAAGCAACTATAAGTAGGAACAGGTGCTTCTGTACTTGTAACTACTATTCGTAACTCCTGTTCAAGGGCTTTATTTCAAAATGGATCTTAATTCTTGGTGTGATGTTTGTATTTCCTTAAGTAGTTATTTTGATTTAAAGCTGATTAGTTTGGAGACTTTCAAAGCATAATTATTATAGCAGTGTTAGGATTTTGTAGCTCTCCGCCATAGTCCATCCATCAAGCACAAGTATAAATTAAGAAAGGAATCAAGAATTTGGAAAAGGGGAGTCAGAAAAGAACAGAACAATTATTTGGGATCCTTCTTACCTATAAGTTGCATTTACTCCCTAAATCTTTTCTTTGTTTTCTTTCATTAATCTTTTTCTGCATTTTGTAACAGAGGATGAAGTATTGAAGCCTGGGGAACAAGAAACTGGGAAGGACTCGGAGGGAGGTTCTAAGGATGAAAAACAAGATGCTGGCAAGATTGAGAGTGAAGCTTGAACAGAGAAACAAGGTGCAGAAAGCACATGATAGACTTGCATTTCAATATTCTAAAATGAAGATGCTTGTGAGTTATTAATTCGTGGAGTGAGATTTTCAGTCTGTTGTGCCATGAATTGTAGTTTGTTTTATCAGAGACATTCACATGACTGTGGTGTGGGGTGAACAGTACTAGCATAGCACTTATGATTCACTGGTAAAGCTCCTACAAGCCTTTCTAGGAGATTGTACATCCGAGAATTGTAATTCCTGATTAAATGACGTTTCAGGGATTCATATGTCAAAATCGTCGATTCTTGCATCAATATAATCTCTCTTCCACTTTTGAGGATATGATCGGAACATTAATTTGGTTGTCAGGTCATCTGAAATGCATTTTTTTTTTCCTGAACCTTGCCAGAAAATTTCGAACACAACTCAATTGGCATGAAAAAGTTTCTTCGCATACAAGCACTGACACTACCGTTCTCTTCTGATGTTTAGAAGTTAAATGAAAAATTATTACAGATCTTGAGAGCAGAAAAGATAAATTTTTCCTTAGTTTTTGTTTTCCCCTATTTGAGCAATAATATGGTGAGGTGGGGTGTCGGGTACTTTACCTTCCCATGGTCAAATCTCTTTAATTAAAAGTTAACAATACATTTTTAATCAATGATCAATAAAACATAATTCAGTCATACTTTAGCAAGTGTAATTGAGCTGATCCATTTCCAAAATGGGAAATCATTTTGGGACTAAAGGTGTGACGTTTTTAGAAGTTATGAGACTAAAATTGCACTTTAGCAAAAAAATATATCACTAAATTTTGTAAATATGATTTTTTACGAATAAACTAACAATTTGGTCTCTAAAAGATCACCGAGCAGACAATTCTATCTCTAAAAGATTGAAATGTATAGTTTAGTTCTTGAAAGATCAAAATGATATGTTAATTAGTCCTTTTTATGGATTGAATAGTATACAACTTTAATCTTTTAGGGACTTAAAAGTATACCGTTTTGATCTTCCAGGGATTAAATTGTATTTTTTAATTTTTTAAAGACTGACTTGTCAGCTCGGTACTCTTTCAAGGACCAAATTGTTAGTTTACTCTTTTTTTTTTCGGGAGAGTTATAAAATACCGTGGTAGGAGGACACTTAGAAGTTAGAAGTTTGAAGGACTGGAGGCGTAAAACCCTGATGTTGTACCTATTCCGTTGGGCGCATATATATATATTTCTGCTATTGTTGGCTCTGCAAGGCTTTCCGAGCTGAAAGAGAAAGAATGGAAGACGCTGCAGATATGGATGTCGAGGCACAGCCTTCTCCGAGTCCCGATTCCGTCAAACGGTTTGGACTCAAAAACACTATTCAAACCAACTTCGGCGACGACTATGTATTCCAAATAGTTCCAAAGTACGTTTCCGTTTATTTTGTCTTTAATTTGTTTTAGTTTTTCAGTTGTTCGGGAGGTAAATAAGAAACAAAAGAAATTCATCGTGGAGGCCCATTTATTTAGAACGCCTCTGATATGATATTTCATATTCGTGACCTGGGCTGTATTAATTTTTGGCGGCTCGGTGCGTGTTCTGGATGAAAGGGATGATTGGAGTGCAATGGCGGTGTCATTGTCGACGAACTCAGTGAAATTGTATTCACCAGTGGCAGGTCACTATTACGGAGAGTGCAAGGGACACTCTGACACCATCAACCAAATTTTGTATTTCGGTCCTTCTAATCCACATGTTTTAAGTTCATGTTCTTCGGATGGAACTATTAGAATCTGGGACACGAGAACATTTCAGCAGGTATAAATGCTTTGTTGCTGTTAGATTTTTAGGTTTATTGATGAATGGGGAAAATTTGCAGTATGAGTGCTGACCATCAAACTGCAGGTATCTAGTTTATCTGCTGGTTCTTCTCAAGAGGTCTTCAGCTTTTCCTTTGGAGGGCCTAGTGGGAATTTAATTGCTGCTGGCTGTAAGTCCCAGGTTTGCTTCCCAGTGTGATAAGTATTAGTGGTATTGCATCAAATAATTTAGACTGGTGTTTAGTATAAGCATTATTCGTGTTATATATTTTTACTCAGATACTCTTCTGGGATTGGAGACACAATAAGCAAATTGCATGCCTGGAAGAATCTCATGTGGATGATGTCACTCAGGTTTGTGCTGTGCTAAACTGCTAATTGACTGATTACACAAGTTAATACAATTCTAAGTAATAGTAATAGTCAATCTCTTGTTCTATAGGAATAGTTGGAATCTGGCCTTTGAGGGGGAGGGGGGGAAGTTGGGTTGAAGATGCCTCAACCAAAAATCATTAACATGATCTATACTGCGTACTACGTAGCATATGCATAATGACTTAACGAGTACCTGAAAGGCATTGAAATTTGTCTTGCCTATTGTATCGTCATTGTTAAGTTGTTTCCTGATTACGTGTCACCCCCCTTCCCCCGGGTTATTCTTCACAATTGATATATCTCTATTCCTGATGGGGCTTTTCTTATCTTCCTGTGACTTGTTAAAATGGTGATCCTGTTTATTAACTGAAAAAGCTTGTTGCTGCAAGTTCTGATGCTAATTTTATTATTTTATTGAGGAGGAATAGTCATTCCTTGTGGGGCATGAGATTATGACTGATTGATCTAAAAGTGTATGACTGTGGATAGGTTCATTTTGTTCCTGACCGACAAGCTAAGCTTGTTTCTGCTTCAGTAGATGGGTTGATTTGCACATTTGATACCAATGGAGATATCAATGATGATGATCATCTGGAATCAGTAAGTATGGGATTATAATGCAGATATCACATACATTTTCAGTTTCTTTTGCTACAATTCACTTTTCTTTCCTATATTTGCAATTGACAAAAATATTTGGCTCATAATGCATTGGTTTTACCTTCAGAGCTTTTTGTCTCCAAAATTGAGTATTTTTGGACCTCCGTAAATTATTCATATTGCTTCCTATAATGCAGGTGATTAATGTGGGAACTTCAATTGCAAAGGTGGGGTTTTTTGGTGAAAGTTGTCAGAAGCTTTGGTGTTTAACACATATTGAAACCTTGGGGTACATTTTCATAAGTCGTCTTGCTTGAAATTTTTATCATTCTCCTTTCTTGTGGTCTCTGCATTTGTGAGGCTTATATCTCGTGTGCGGTTTATGACTATCTTGCTTTGGATTTAGTTACTAGTTGCTTCACAAGGGAAGTTCAACAGGCAAAGCAACTATTCTATGAATTCATATTTTATGGTTTGTTGGCTGTTTTTATTTGATTCTAACAGTTTATTCTACTCCGATTCCTTATAGTATCTGGAACTTGGAAGATGCTAGAAATGAAGTAAACTTCTCAGATGCTCGTTCTTTAGCTTCTGAAAGTTGGGCTTTGGATAATGTGAGTTCCTCCCTCTTTAATGGACTATTAATTTGTTTTGTTAAAAAAAAATGGACTATTAATTTGGGAACTGTAATAGCACAACGCTTCACATATGCATGATGATAATTACTTGTTATAAGAAACTATTATATTGGGATAAATATACTCAGAACCACGCTTAATGTGTCAGTTGTAGAGCTTCAAATAATCATGTGAGTTGGATTATAATGACATTATAAAAACCGAATAGGACGTGTCAGATGGTCCTCTGACTCAATTATATCTACTGCCCCAAAAAGGAAAACTACTTCTCAATGTATGAACATTTGATTGTAAAATTCCTGCTGTTAAGTTCACAATCTGACATTTACTTCCTTTTGTTAGGTTGACTATTTTGTTGATTGTCACTATTCTGGAGGAGCGGATCAACTATGGGTGATAGGTGGGACAAATGCTGGTGTTTTGGGCTACTTTCCGGTAAATTGTAATGGAGCGGCAACAATAGGACCGGCGGAAGCAATTCTTGAGGGAGGCCATACAAGTGTTGTTAGGAGTGTATTGCCCATGTCTAAGATTCACGGTGGACCTGTCCTTGATCAAGGAATTTTTGGATGGACAGGAGGGGAAGATGGTCGCCTATGTTGCTGGCTGTCTGATCACTCACCTCAAGTGAATCGATCGTGGATTTCAAGCACCTTGATTATGAAGCCCGAAAGAACTCGCAAGAAAAATCGTCATCAGCCCTACTAGCTTGCTATTGACTACTCATTATCTATTTGTCTTTTCACTGTGCCTAAAAGTGTTCTGTTGTGTTAAGGTCAAATGACTACATAGGTTCTGATTTGTACCTTTTTGATATGTGTAAAAAATCGAGACATTGTATTTCTCGATCAACCACTTTAAAGCTTACATTGCGCTGGAGCTTGTATCACAAAAGAACGTCATACTTCGTTGTGTAACTTTAGTTTTTTATGTCACTTCCTACCCGTTGAGATTGTTTTTTTAATTACTGTAGGTTGAAGATATCAAAAACATAACATTTTAAAATTTTTCTACTATTCAATGCACCAATAATTTACTTCACTGATTATTAAGTGAAATAACTAATAAAGATTAGTTATAATTAATATCAAAATAATCTTATGCAATTTTATCTCTTAATCTTTGATCGGATGTCATATGCTAAAAAAATTAGAGATCCCTATCAACCCCAGCTATGAAAGATACGGTTATCTTGTTCGTCTATAAAAATGACGAATTATCTAATTAATCAAAACCCTATTATATGCACAATTTTTTTATTGGTAATGATCACCTTAAATATGTAGATGCTTAATCCTTTGTTTGGCTAAATTAGAAAGTAATTATCTACTCATAATTAAGTAAACCAAAAACAAAAATTGCGATCAGAAAATGGGTAGCCTTGATCATGGCAGGCTTGCCTTCGGGTTTCTTTACAGGGTTCAAAACTGGCAAGAATCAACGTGTGGAAAAGAACAATTGATCTTTAGGACCTCACTCCAAAATTTACTTGATAATGGTTTAAGTTCAGGCCACGAATAGAGTCCATGAACAAACACCGTATTTAGCACTTCGCACCATCACATCCTCAATGGGGAACGGAGACAAAGATGTATGCACTGGTAGGGATTATAAAACCGATGCATGGATAGAAGCTTTCATCAAGTTCTAAGAAATTACCTATGATTTTGTGATCATAACAACCAGGAAGACATAGAAGACACAGATCCATTAATAAACATTAAACACAGAAAAATCTGCTAGTGCACAAATAAAATGAGCACAAATGCCTCTAAAAGTAGCAAACTGGCCCATGTGAAGCTGTCTTATAGCACAAATAAGATTAACCTCTTCCTCGTCCAGCACCTACAACAAGAGGCAAAGACATTATATTAGATTTGTTCATAAGGTTTAAGCTTCCATTAAATCAGCACATGTACTGAAATTGATGAACTGTTCTCAGGAGTTTCAAGAAGTGCACATGCAACCAAGCGTAAAGGCATCTCCACCTGATATCTATCCTAATAGTTGTTGATCTTCAACAATGCAGTCAAGATCGAGATCTTACTCAAGATCGGAAGGGGCATAAGATAGATCGAATCGTAAGATCGAATCGAGGATCGTAAGATCNGAGAAAAAAAAATTAAGTGTATAACATAGTTAAAAAGCAAGTAGAAGTGATAGTTAAATAAGGTCCTCACTTCCTCTCGTCATTGCTTTTTATATTATAAAAAGTTATGATAGTTAAATTTTGAAATAAAAAAATTGAGATGCATCTACATTAGTATATATACAAGGATATGCTTAGTTCTCTTGTTTATACTTTATTTTTAACTTTAGGAGAAATTACTTGGACCATCAGGAGCTTGACTAGAAGAAAAGAACATCAGTATTGCAAAAGCAGTTGGAACTCTACTAGGAAAAAGTAAAGGAGACAGCATACAAACATTTAAAGAAATATAGAGGAATATAAGGTAATTTACCTCTTCCACCAGGCTTCCCACCTGGTCCACCCTTGCCTCGACCTCCGCCAGCTCCTTTTGTACCATCATCAAGGCCACGGCCAATTCCTTTTGCTTGTCGTCCCCCAGGACCATCCTCCCTACCTCTTCCCCTTCCTCGTCCCACCCCAGGTGGTTTGCGATCTGAAAATGGCCAAGTAAATTAGACTCTTCAATTTTCAGCAATTCATACAATTGAGTAAAATCAACTAATTCATAGAGGAAACAATATGATATATTTTTATACTCATCAAAAAACAACCAAATTAGACTCAAAGTGCCGAACAACAAAGACATCTTAGTGATGGCAAATGTTAAGTGTTTACCAAAAACATCAGGTTTAATCAGCATATATTATCAAGATGAAGAATCAACTAAATGTCCAAAACAGTTTACCTGTGCGGCTCTTGGTTTCTTCCTGTACTTTGTCAATAACCTAATGTAACAGGTGACAACAATAAATCAGTGAATATGTGCACAAGGATAAGATATTGTAACAAATTATTAATTACTCATTAAGGTGAAGGGGAAAAAAAAGACTCAAGTACACACCTCATCAGGAACTCTAAGGTACTTAATGGTATTGCCACGTATGTAGCATTCAGGCATCCGCCAAAATCTATCTCCGTCCTACATTGCCAATTTCAATCATATTAATCGGAACCTTATCAGAATATCAAATAATCAAGAACATAGCATAATAATAATAAAAATAAAAAGCAGCAAGGGCCAAAGGAAACCTACTTTTGAAGTACAGATGACTTCACGAAGATGGATATTCATCCACGTATCACAGTTAACCAAATGCCCGTTATAGGTTTCCCCATTCTTCAGTTCTACCAACTGTTACAATATGTCAAATAACAAGTTACAAATCCTTCACGGCAGTATAGGTTATAAAGAAAGGCATAGTAGTTAACATATCAGAAAGGTACTGAAAGAACCACACATAAACATCACTCACCATAGGGTGCCCTTGGGCCGTCTTGAGAAGGGAAAGAGGAAGCTGCAAAAATGAGCATTTAAAACAGTCAAATTGGGAAGCGATAGGTAAAGAAAGGAGTCGAGATTGACGGTCACTGTAGCACCTACAGCTTTGATTTCAGACAAAAATTCGACACAAAAATACACAAAACCGAGGGTTTAGGACACCAACATCGAATAGTCGGCGAGGTAGAGGGGGTGGTGTTAAATTCACTCAGATGTCACCGGTAGCGACACGAAGAATGAACATAGAAGAGGAGGTAACGAATACCCCATGAGATCTAGGTTTTACTACCTACTGTAGTGCGCTGCTAGAATTCTAGGGTTTTGAAAAATATAAGATTGGCAAGAGAGAGAGAGAACACAAACCATAATGGAGACGGTATAGTCCCTTCACGACGCGAATCGGAGGTCGTTGATGTCTTCTATGAGAGTTGTGTGTTGTGCCAAAAGGAAGGAATACGAAGGAGAAGGAGGAAGGGAGAGGTCTAATTTTCTATGACATGACTTTGTAAAATTCTACGACTCTCTATTTCCTTCAATTAGCTTTGCCAAAACACCATTTCGTGTCCCTAACGTTTACGGTGATTTTCAATTATGCTCCTAACGTTTACATTGATTTTCAATTATGCCCCTAACGTTTCATTTTGTTCAGGCGTGCCCTCAATGTGAAACTAACGTTTCAATTATGCCCCCAATTTTGACTCAATGCCCATGTTACAATTTTTTTTTACTTATGTGTCATTTTTTTTGTCTGACTTGAATACGTGACATGATGACTGGACATTCCTATTTTTTTTTTCCACCGTGGCATGATGACTGGATTTATATTTTTGAACATAAAAATTGAGTAAACTAGCAAATCAGTCCCTGGATTTAGATTTTTCATCATCTTCATTCATTTTAGTCCCAAATCCTCAAAATAAAATTGTAAAGTGTCCCAAAACTCTTTCAAACATTTCAATTTAGTCCTTAAAAGTATTAAAAACCCTAAAACCTAAACCCCAAACCCTAAACCTCTAAACCTTAAAACCCAAGCCTTAAAACCTCAAATCCCAAACCCCAAAAAATGCGTGAAACGGTGTCAGATTTCAGTCCACCCTCTTGCAAACTCTACCACAATTAATTGCAAATACAATAATCAAACGAAACAGCTGAACAGAATTTCAATTAATTACAGGATCCAGATTGCGAAGTACTATATATACGAACACAATTCGAATAACAAAGCTGATCCGGTGCGTGGCGCACGGTCTCGATAACATTCAATGATTAAAGTGCAAAAGTACTATATCATTGATTTAAAGAACAAAAAACAAAAAAANAAATTTATAAACAATTAATATATTTTTTTGTGGCCTGGAATTAATATGTAATTTTTTTATAGAGGAATTAATTTGTTAATTAATCTGACAGCTGGAGCATTATAACTAAGTAATATAATATTCAACATTAGCAGTCAGCACAGTCTCGTCAAATTTGTATTCCAAGTGCTTTTTGTTACTCTAAGCACGAAAGAAATTTGCTCCGAAATATGACGAAAGAAAAACAGATATTTACGGGCAATATTCAATTTATCTCGTGTAGTGTGGATCTGGATGGTAAGCTAAATGTTCAATAACAATAACAGTTAGGTGTGTGCATAATTCGATAGACCCGAATTAACTCGACCAAATGCAACTAAAATTAATAATTGATGTTCCATACTTGGACTGGGATTGAGTCAGAAAATAAAAGAAAATCATCACTTAAATAAGTTTCATTGTCTTAATTATATTAATCGATGGTACAAAATAGATGCAAATTTGACATCTAAAACTGAACCAAAACTGTTAGTTTGGCTTAGCAGTTAGCATCCTATCAAGCACGCTTGTGGAAAGTAACTCAAGACATCCAGATTCCTCGTGCAATTTACAAAAACATTACAGAATATTATTTACATGGATACTTGTTCCATCACATGTTTAAAGACGAAGGAAGACACGAACAAAGGGATGAACATAACGGCAAATTGGCAAGTAGAGCGGAAGAGCCTGAGCCTCATGAATCAATGTCTACATCGTTGAGTTCTGATCTCTTCTTAATTGTGGTCAAGTCCACTAAATGACGCATTGTTGGCCTGCCGTGGGGACAATTCCATGGAGATTTCAGCTCGGCCAAATGATCAAGTATCTGAAACATTTACAATAACTGATTCATCAGTACTTGTAATTTCAAATTCTTAGTCTGTGAGAGTGGAAGGTTAAATATATTAGTGTCGACAAAACAAATTATTCCTCTTCTGGATACTCATTAGAGTGTTGTACTACCTTCTGCATTTCATTTCTTCCAAGTGGATCTCCGATCATAACAGATGATCGACATGCGCGAGATGCCAACATTGCACGAACTCTTGAAGGACAAAGAGAATCCAAGGTGTCCATTTTATAACAACCAACAGTGGGGCAGTCCCATTGATCATCAGATAAAGTAGAAATTAGGTCCTTAACATCTGTTGGGAGAAATACTAATGAGTAATCACAAATCACAATACTCAAATCAGCAAATATATCATCCAGTTGAAGAGAAAACCAGACCCGAACTAAAGGGAGAATGATAGACTGAGAACGGTGCACGAGATTGACCTACCTTAATCATATAAACCGACAGGATCACTTGAAATAAAATTCGACATAAACCAAATCAACCAAATTCTAAGCTGACTTGCCTTCAGTTCCGAAGACTATGTTTTTACTGAAGGGGACAGCCTTTAGTATATAATGGCGTCCAGGTGGAGCATTTGGATCCTCCACTATTGTGAACCCGTTCTTTCTGAAAATGGAGATAAATCAAATTGTTTCCAACCAGACTAAATCTCAAGTTTGAATAAGTGTAAAAACTATTAATGAGAAAGCAAACCCGTGAAAACCGGGAAAACATTTCTGTAATGGCTAAAGTAAACTTGAGAAAAATAATTCTAATAGCAATACTGAGATCTAGCTTCTGACAGTATTCTGAAATAATTTAGTATATCATCGCTTGATCAGAGGCTACTTATAAGTTATACCTGATTATGTCCATGTGCATTGAAGCAACAATTTCTTCTTGAGGGGACAACTCCAATCTTAATGGCCTACATGAGAAGTTTGAAAAGAAGACTTTCAGACCTAGGTTGAGTTTAGAAGTTGAGCAAACCACAAAGAGATTACTCAACCACATGTGATGAATGCAGTGTAGATGATAGAACGAACATTTACAATAGCAGAACTTGAGCTATCAAAGTTTCTACTCTAAACACAAACAATAACTTTGAGCTCAACAAGTTACTTACCATGTCACAAGAGATGACAAGTACTTAATATCAATATAAGAAGGAGAAAAAATGTCATAGACTCCTAACCTAAGCAAAGGCTGTTGGTTCAAGATGGTTGATTGTGCCAAGCGCTCAAAATTGTACTTCTCATCGGCAGCATGCTGAAAATTTACTATTCTTTGTATTAAGAATTATGTTTTGATCCAAAAATAAATTGAAAAAGTAAACTTTAACAGAACGAAACATTTAGATGGATTTATCATTCAAGATAATGGACGAAAAAAACGAGAGGTATACTAGTTTTGAGGCATGGATCAGAAAATACCTGATCCACAATAAATAAATCTTGATTCAACTTCCCAATGATAAATCCAAGATTGAATTGCCCAATCACCTATTAAAACAAAGTTTAAGCACACAGGAAGTTATTACAGTCCACATGTACTTTAAAAGGGAAAACATGATGGATCTGATGTGAGAATTTTTTATTCCAAATATAGATTGCCATGGGTTTTCAATAATGGAAGAACCTTCAAAGGTCCTGACAACTTACTCCACCACTTACTACGACGTGAATCGCCCAAAAAACAGGAGACAATATAAAATAACAGACCTGGCAAAATTGGAAGTATTACAAGCATATAAAATGACAATATAAAACATATAAAGAAACCTTCATTTTGCTGAAGTCTTCCTTCTTAAAAAGCCTTTCCAGTTCAGAGGTAGCTGCAGCCAAAGCTCTTTCTTTCTGCTCCTCAACTTCAAGCTCCAAGGTTGCAGCAGTATAGCAACTAGAAGCAATTATAAAAGGTCAACTGAAGTAAACAGCGCTTATAAAAAAAATTATTTCATATAAAGTTAAATAAATACCTTTTGACATTCACTTTTTGACATCTATTATTATTAGATTGCAACATAGAAAGCCTTTTCTCTCTCCTTGTCCTCAGGTCTTGAAAAGAAAATTGCAAATTGGAGCATAGCTTCTGACCAGATGATTTAGGAGAATTCAACTGCAAAGGAGATGAACCTAATTGATGGTCTGAGGCCAAGACATCTTTTGAGTTATCGATCAGATCATTATTAGACGGAGTAGTTGATGCTGCATCAGCTAGAGGTACTTCTTTCACTTGATCTAACTCCTAAATTAGAATATCCAATGTGAAAACTAAATCAAGAGGGAAGAACAAGTAGATTCTTCTTGGGATAAAAAAAAATCATGAGAAAGAGGAATTAATAAAAAAGAAAATAAAAGAAAACCAGATTAGCGCATTCTCTTAGAACAAAAACAAAAAATGCACAGCAAATACAAAACATCAGTATTAGAGAGCCCTAAAACACACTATATGTCTCCTAAGGAGACTCCTTGAAACAGACCACTTATTAAGCACGAAGGAGAAGCCCTAGGCTAAAGCAAGTCTAGGGTCAAATGCTTTCCTTAAAATAAAAGCATTGGAACCCAACTTTAGATGGATGGTGTGAAAAGCACACTGCTACATTACATTTTTCCTCGCTCCAGTCCAGCTAAAATATAAAATGAAGAAAACTTCTCCAGGTTTGATGGCACACTAAAAAATAATCAAACACAACAAAAGATCATACTCCAAAAGAAGCTATTTGCTGGACAACGTGAAATATAGGGGGAGCCCACATGTAACCTTGCATAGTTCATCAAAAAATAATGAGGATTTGTATGGCCATAAACAAAAGAGTACTAGCAATAAACTTGGTATTGTTAATGTAATAGTTGAAAACTTAATCATTTATACTCCTTATAGAATACAGCAAGCAGGTAACAAGAACAAGGTCTACGTTTATTTAAACATGCTTCAAGAACTGACCCACATTTAAGGAATCCTGTGTTTTTTTTGTTTATGATTGTAGCAATACAAACAAATTTAAGGAATGTTTGAGACTGACCGACATACCATTGCAGGTTCTCTGTCACTAAAATCACCTCCAAAAGAAATTGAGAGTTTGCTTCTGTGGATGACGTTATCAGGACTAAGATGCTGCAAAGAGTCACTCTCATTCACCTTTAGGGATCCATCATTTTGGTTATGATGAAGTGATGATGTTGTAATCAAGTCACATGTTTCAGTACTTGAAGGTTTTGGTTGACAATAAATAGACTGATTTCTAAGGACAGGAACTTCAGATAAGGTTGTAATGATGTCATCATGCTTTCTTTTATTTATAGTGACAAATTTGTTCAGAGTTGACTGAACATGGCCTGAATGATTATATGAATTTCTATTTGAAGTAACCCCACTCTCAACTGTTCTCTGGATAAAAGCAGCTTGATCAGGTATGGTACTTTTAGAGTGCACTGTCTGTCTTCCACTTATATCAGCCTTTAATGTTCCGTGGGCTCTGAGTGTAAATTTCTTACCCAAAACACTTCTATCATTCTCATCATTTAACCCTGATTCAACATGTAAGCACTGATCATCAGAAACAGGTTCAGGAGCATTGTTGGAATCAGTATTATGCTTCTCTTTATGTTTTTCCAGAGGAACACTAGCACTGTTGCAGTCAGCATTATGATCCTCTTGCGGATTAATGCCATGTGGGGATGACTCTTTCATTATGTTACGAGACTTATGATGAGAAGAATACAACTCAATACGGTCTTCTTCCACAGCAGGCTGTTCAACTTTGTTAATAGAATAACAGGCATTACTAGGAGAATAAATTTGTTGGAACCCTTCTCTAAGGGCTTGCAACAGGGAACTTTCTTCAGACAAAAATATCTTCCTCTTATCAGGAGTCACATTGACATCATATGCCCTCGGAGGAACAGTAAAATTCAATATTGCAATGGGATATTGCCGAGAATTTGCACCTTTATATAATTCATTCACAAGTTTGCTGACTTTTGGCATATCAACTGGTCTACTATTAACAAAAAAATATTGTCTATCTCCTAAATTGCGTCCATTACCCTGTCCAGGTTTTGAAAGAAAACCATCAACTTTGCAACTATCAGATATACATAGTGTCACAGGATCTAGGCAGCTAAAGGTATTCATGCCAAACACTGTTATGATGTTATCTTTTAGAGAACCACTTCCTTGGGTCTTGAGTACCACAGACCTTGCATTTTTCCCAGTTGTGTTGGTGCAGACAAATCGTACACCCTTTGCAATAAGGGCATATGCCTGAAGAATTGGCAGTAGGGGAAGATCAGATTAACAAACAGACAGATATAGAATAAAGAAGAAAGAATATTAAAAAGGAAGGGAGTGGAGATCTATAAATGAACTCAAGCAAAATAAGGGATGAAATAACTACCACCAAACTAACCTATAACAGAGGTAAAGGGCCTACACACCTTCAAAAGAGAAGGCAAGGCTCTTGCTTAAGAGTAAATGATGTTTTGGTGATGCACCAATGCATAAAAGGTCAACAATATAATTGATAGTATCAGAGTAGTACTATATTTACCAGAGTCCAAATATCAGGTTGAAGAAAGCATGGGACTTCAATTACTTGTATTGTATCCTTTGGGTGAAGCAAACATATACATACAAACACAACCCAGTAACTAAATTAAAAATTTTCTAGATTCAAAAAGAAAACTATATGGTCCTCAATATAGGACCAAAACAATCTTTTACTTCTCAAACTATTTCATTATTCCTTAAAGAAATGGGCATACAGGATTTTTCTTTTTTGTCGGGGTGGGTGGGGGTGGAGAGGAACTATTTAAAGTGCTTTGGCCTGTTTCTAATAATGGTAAGAAGAATTTCCATTGAATTAATGGTAAGAAGAATTTCCATAGAATTAAAGCATCAGAGAGTATATCATTCAACTTTGTCACAAGAAATATACTCACATTCAATAGCGAAATTAACTTCCCGTACTCCTTGCGTATGTTTCGACTAAATTCTTTACTTCGTACTGGTAAATTGGAAAATAACTTCTTAACAGTGACGGTGGTACCAATTTGCCGTGCAGTTTTCCTTTCAGCTACTAGTAGGCCTGAATGGTCAAAAGTTAAGTGTGTAGCAACTGACTCATTCTTTGTTTTGGTTTCAACTGTCAAATTCCCCAAAGCACAAAGGGAACTTAATGCCTCCCCTCTAAAGCCAAACGTGGCTAGAGACTGAAGATCAGGAAAGTCTGCTAATTTTGAGGTGTGATGCTTAAGTGCAAGAACCTGCAATGATTTTCAACAAGGGAAGTACCCGAACTCATCAGCATGTGAGGCATATAATGTATTTCTTCGTTGTGCGACAGTGAGAGTTTGCCTATTATCAAATATCTATCATTTCAAAAATTTTTACACATACACACAAACAATACCCCATGCAACCACAAAAACATGAAATTGAGTAAACCGGTAGATAATCCATTTAACATTCAAGGCATCAATACATATACTCTGACTTCTTAGCTGTAAGCCCTATATCGATCTGAGGGGTTAGAAAATCATAACCAGCTGCATAATGCTAAATGAGATATTGATCGACAGATAAGCAAATAATTGTAAAACTTGAACAAATATGATTGGGCAAAAGGCAAGAGCAAGATTAATCAACTACTGCAATGAGATCAACCAAGCCACAAAATAAGTAAATATGCTCGCGCTATCACGATTTACATACAAACGAACCCTTAAACTGTGAAATGCTTAAAAACCAGCCAAGACATGCCATTTTAATGCTGATACAATACCTTGAAATTGTTGGGGGAAATACCGCAGCCATTATCGATGACCTGGAAATATTCTTCACCATACTCTTTCAAAGCAATTTCAATGCTAGTCGCGCCGGCATCCAAGCTGTTTTCGACTAATTCCTTAACTGCAGAAGAAAGGTCGAGGATAACTTGACCGGCGCAGATCTTATGGACAACGCCCTTATTTATGGGCTTGATCATTTTTGCTTCATCTGGCATTGCTGCACGCACAATCGATTATCCGTAACCTTTTGAGCCTCAACGATACCAGTATTTACTCTGTTAACCCGTGACGGAAGCCCCCACAAGTTCACGACGTAATTAACATCACCAATAGATTAGGCGTTGAGGTTTTGTGTTAGAGGAATAGACAAAAACTTGCAGATTTTACCGCCAAAACCAACGCGGGAATCAAACGAATTTTGTTCAGCCTGAAACATAGCCGGATTCTCGTCTGCTGAGTGCTGCCCCCAATTCTTTTTATTTATATTAATATAAATGAACATATTTATTTCTTTTTCTTTCTTGGTTTAAATAAAAATATATTTGGACTGGGCTACTCTGATATCATCAAGGACTACTTCGGCCTGCTCATTGACCTTGGATTAACCAGATCCTGAAATACTACCCCTGAGGATTATTCTTATGATGATGATAATTATTATTATTATTATGATCATGCAGATTTTTCTAAGATTTGTTTATAGAATTTCAGAAATATGATTCAGTGTAATTTCTTAAGCAATTAAAAATATTGGATA
>QANZ01048320.1:22989-36303 GCA_003254925.1 Chamaecrista fasciculata
GGCTTCTTGATAGAAATTGTCCATAGTAGATCTGTATCAGACTGCACCGTAACTATATCTCCTTTTACAATATTTGATGTGCTTACTAGACCACCAAATTTCATCTTCGTGTTATCTGAAACAAACAAAATAAGATGTTACACATCAGATAAATTAGAGACTAGTTTGATTCTTATCTCTAAAAGTAATTTTTTAAAATTATTTTGAGAATTCAAGACATCTCTGTTTGATTCGCAACTCTTTAAATTATAAAACCAAATAAAAAACTGTATTATCAAACAATTTTTTTAATGTTTTTCATCAGTGCGTCAGGACCAACATTGCTCCATCATGCCAAATCATTGTATTTATGAATTGTGTGTTCATAAAACGGATTAAGTCAATTACTCAGAAACACAGGAAAGATGAAACCTTCCAGATACACTGACTATAAGAATCAAATTTTCATGGTGGCATCTCTCTGGCAATGATTACAACTTTTTCTCTGTATTAGAATAAAGCTTAGAAATAAAGCAATCACATAACAATATCATGCATCATTAGTAGACTTACTGAGATCCCATTGGAGTCCAGTGGTTGTTGAACTTCCAGATGGCATCCCAATTGGAATGAGTCCACAATGAGGACCTTCAACTGAAGATTGAATATGGATCTTATGACGGTAGTTCATTGGAAGAAGGTGAATGAGACAATCATCAGATAGAAGGATAATTCGAGTTTCAGAGAAACGGCACAAAACATTGATATTTCCAATCTCATGGTCAAACCGCCCACCAAGTGCTCCAGTGACAAGAATCCTTAACTGCTGTCATAGTACAAGACATAAAAGAAATCAAATAAAATAAATTATGGTGCCGCTGAGTCTGAGAGTACCTGCCCTATTACCTTAAAACTAGAGTAACCACAACAACTAACTAAATACACATAGCAGCTCTTTACCATAAAAACTTAGACAAAAATAGAAAATAAGTTTAAATTGGTTTAACTTACTGTTGATTTACCAACTTTTGATGTGAGGTCACAAATGTGTGCAACACACTTGTGTAAATCTGTGGTGTCCTGATCATGAGACTCATCTATTATCTTGGTTCCCTGCAGGCAGTAAACAAGCAAAAGACCATGGAAATGATTTATTGAATATAGCATATATAAACATAAAAGAATAGAGCAAATGACTACCTAGGCTTGAACCAGTAAGTTGAACCTATTCCCTACCCTCCAAATACACACAAACCAAGAGAGGGAGAGGGGAAAAAAAGTCCATGAAGATGGAGAAAGAGAGCTTTACCAAATTTTTATAGAAATCAAGTACTTCAGCCCGGATTGAATCCATGTCACCTTTGATAACATCTGGCTTGTACCTGATAGAAACCTATCAATTTATTGCTAAATGAAATTTGCAACTGAAGAAGCAAGACAGCAAACCTTACTGTCAACAAAAAAAATCAACGGATTAATTGCTGTAGTACACTCGCATGTCAAGATTGCATTATTTTGAGTTTAACTCAACTCCTCAGATCAATGGAATTATAAAATGGTTAATTACAATGTCCGTTTGAATACCCCAGAGACTAAAAGCAGGACTGTATGAGGATGTTATGGGGAAAAGTCTAACCAATTAAGCACAATATATATTTATTGCAAAGCATGCAAAATGAAATAATGAAAAACATATTAACATGGATAAATGTCTTTAATATCAAATAGCATCTAGCAGTTCAATCCTGTTATAAGATGAAATAAACAAGCAGTAAGCACCTTGTTAATGAGTGCCAAAGGTTTGAGTAATATATCTACTGAAAATTTGCTGCACGATTGTTCCATAGATGATACGAGGGATATAGTTCCTTAGTACAATATTTGGAAAAAAGCTGTAACAAAGACGAAGTCAAAATTTATATAAACTCACTAAAGATCATCACTCAATAATCTTCTGATACTAATGCTCTGCTAAACTATTCACTGTCCATTGAGAATAGAATGGGGTTAGGGTTCCCATTTCTCATATGGTTAACAGTGATATTTCTTCAAGAAATCTGAAGCCACTGAAGATAGAATCGTCTATTTAATTATTGAAATTTTAATAGCTTTTTCTGAACCATACCTAAAACATCAGTAAATAGTATTTAAGAAACACTGCACCAAAATGGATAGCAAATTTCAACTTCCATATAGAAGTGATTCTTAAACCACCCAAAAATTCATTGAGTTTATTAATCACAAAATCTAGAGGTTAGGTGTTTGTTAAACGGATTACAAGCCTTCATAATTTCACACCATTACTAAAGTAGAACATGTAGCCTACTGTCGAACAATACGACAACGACTATGCATCATGCTAAGAAGGAAGAAACAAACCGTTTCAAACTCACAGCCACGGAACTGTTCTTAGATCATGAACAGAAATAAATAAACAAGACACCAAATAGCAAGATCTAACACCGACATACACTTGAAAACTTTCTAAGAATTCGCATGAGAGGAATTCAAGGCTTTTATTATGAATCAAAGCATAAAAATGACGCAGATATCATTTAGCTGGGCAACTAAATTCAATAGCTAATACGATGAGTAAGAGGTGAACCTGGTTCGAACATGAGAAGCATCTTCATGGGGCAAGAGCAGAGGCATTTCATCATAGACCCGGTTGGCACCTCCATCAGCGCAAATTCGCATCTGTGCTGCGAAACACAAAAACGCAACTGAGAATGAAGAGAAATAGAAGAAAACCTTACAGAATCACACGAAATCAAAAAGGAAGGAGAGGTACCGTGCTCCCAAAGCAGAGGAGCGAATCTCGGGAGGCGCTGGTTAAGAATGACGAGTGCGTCGGTTTGAGGAGAAGGGTGGTTCTTCTCCGACGGTAGAAGGAAAGTTGAAGAGTGAGACATAAATTCGTCCATATTCTCAATCTGCGACGGAGACCAAGATTGGGACTCACACCGTTCGTTATTCAAGATTGCCTTCTGCTTCTGCACGTCCTAAACTAATAGGATTGATTATTAATGACGGAATTATAAAACTAATTTCTCCATTGATGATTTAAAACTTAAATCAAACATATATTTCTCGATGACGTCGATCAATCGTGAAGTCAAAATGAAAAATGCACGCGTTTCTCTTCAATTACCTAATTCTCAAATCACAATTCACTTTCACATAGCATCTTTGTGCCTGTTGGTTAGTTTTCTATTTATGTTTAAGCTTTATTTATTTTTAAGATCGACAATGATGGATAGCTTGTTAACCTCGAGTCAAGACCCCACGGGACACTGGAAACATCTTTCACGTGATAATAATATTATATACATTTCTTAATTCTTATAGATGTATATATTATATTTAAATTTAAATTCTATTTTCAATGACCATCAAAAAGTTAAAATATCTTACAAGAATGAAGAATCTTCAAAGCGTCTGCAGACTTTGTAGAAATATATTGAAGACAGTTGAATTGAAATTTTAGACTCTTAACATATTTTTTTTGTGGACAGCTTGGTGCCTCGAATACTGCCAGGAAAGAGGGTGTTAGTTGGTACATGGTGGGATATTTAAATTGAGTTCTTTCGTAGAGGCAAGGGCTTCTCGTTTTTGTCATTTTTTAGTAAATAGAAAGTTTTCAAGAATCATTACAAATATTAATCAAATTGGGGAGTTAATTACATTTAATAGGAAAGACTTATTTATATAGTTCAATATTTAAAAATTACAAAAAAAAATTTCGACATAATAGTGTAAAGATAATATTGAATATTACAAAATTTCCGGTTATTAATTAATAAATAACTCAACACATAAAAGTTGAATTCCCCATATAATACTTTCGTTTTTTTTTTTTGCCTGATTTATTCTTTTCAGTAAATTTGTAATTATAGACCAACACAAAATTGGAGACGGACAAACGTATATCACTATATTGCCAATAGAAAGATAGCTTTATTTTTCAATGCGCCAATACAATTTATATAGGCCAAAGTCTTATTTTGATCCTTCAAATTTTCATAAAATTCCATTTTGATCCCTCAACTTTTTTTCATTTCATTTTGATCTCTCAAGTTTCTAAAATATTCCAGTGAGTTCTTCAATATTTTCCATCCACACCCCCACCACTACCCTTCTCTTTCTCTGAACTTCCCGACGACCATTATCTTCTTTGATGAACTTCCGATAACCGTCTTAATTCTATCATAAAAAGAAAACTACCTTAATCTAAAAAATTAAAAGTTTTGGGTGATGAAAATTTATTTTCTACTTTTTTTTAACAAAAAAAGTGGATGAAAAATGCTGAAAGACTAACCATGGAACGTTTTAGAAACTTGAAGGACCAAAATAGAACAAAAAAAGTTAAACCCAAACGGAACTTTGAGCAACAAAATAAAACTTTGGCCATTTATATATTATAAAATCATTGTACACTCAAGGAAATACAAGCTCTCTTAATAATTAAGACATATACCTCTATTAATTTACTTTTACATTTAGATTATATCTACTAATTTGTTATATTTAATAAATATAAATTTTACAATTGTTCCATAAATTAGTCTACAAAATGAGAGATGAACTCTTATTTTTATCGTAGCCATTTGCATTTAATTTTTACTGAAACAATACACAAACTACATGGAGAAAAGTTTAACCAGATTTGCAAAAGTTTAACCAGATTCGCAACAGATTTGTTATAGACCATTACCAGCCAATTCTGTTAATATTTATCAAACAATTCCAAAGATTGAAAAAGACCACCAATAAAGCATAAGCCACTTCATTTGGGAAAATACTTAAGAATAAATTCATTATTCAGAAAATTGCATATTTACAAAAAAAAAAAAGAAAAGAAAAAAGACACCGCCCAGAATGCAGGGGAAGGCTTAAGAACAAGGTAGGAAAAAGAGAAGAATCCTAAATTGAGGATGCGGCTAGTAAAATTGTTGAAAATTCTAAAAAGAATCTGAAGAGGAGGATGATGGAAAGGTGACAAGGTTAAAAGGAAAACCTATAATATGTATGATACAAAAGGGGAACGATCAATGAAGGAATTTCCGATATTTAATTGGTCACTAACCTTTTTTACACCCTTTGGTGATGGAAGAATAGCCTAGGCAAGAAATGTTGCTATACAGAGAGATTTACATAAAATAACTCAACGATGTCTTTTTTCTCGATCCACCTTCTCCATAGAGGTCATTCCATTGGAGTAGCTCGTTAATATTTGTTGACTCTGATGACACACTTGCACCCACCTACATAGAGGGAAATCATGTAATATATATCATTGTTGCAAATAACTATGGGGTAAAAAAAATCAACATACCTGCTCAATTGCAAATTTAAAATCATCCATCTTTAGTGGTCGTATATCAGTACTGTTACACAATGCAGGTAAAGGTCTATTCTCAGCCACTGCTAAACTTCTCTCCTGAAAAGTAGATGATGTCAGTGTGGAAATCAATATTTTATGAAGTCTTATAGGATGTTGGCAGTCACAAGCAAAGTTGTGTTCAATAGTATCAACACCTTGTTTACTTGTGAAGATTTTAAAGCACAATTTTAAACTATATTAAAGATACCTTGACACAATCAATTAATAAAATGGAAGGTAAACAATACACGTGTCAAGACACTTAAATATGAAAAGGTACCAGAACATCATATGAAACTAACCTTCTTTTCCTTCTCCAGAATTTCTCTTATTGGACGGTGAGCTGCTGTGACACATAAATTCTAGAGCCAAAACATAAATGTTGTTATGTTATTGTATGAAAAAGCTACCTCCTCCAGCAACTACAACCAAAATGATGTCTTACTAACCTTTAGGTCACTCCCAGAATATCCATCAGTCATGTTTGATATTGCTTCTAAATCAACATCAAGTGCCAAATCTTCTTTGACTAAAATTACTCGAAGAATTTTTGCTCTGTTTGGAGCATCCGGCAAACTAACCATCAATCTGTATATTTCGCATCCCAAACACACACGAAATAAGATAAAAAGAAGAAAACAATTCAGAATAGATCACCTTTGAAGCATTAAATGGAGTGGTGATGATGTAAAACATAACATGCTTACCTTCGAGGAAGCCTCCTAATTACAGCCTCATCAAGGTCAAAGGGCCTGTTTGTCGCGCCAAGTACAAGTATGCGTTCCTTATCTTTTGTACGCAGACCGTCCCAATTTACCATAAATTCATTCTTCATTTTTCGCATAGCCTCATGCTCACCAGGATTTTCACGTCTTCCTAACATACTATCAACCTGTCAATTACCAAATAATCAGACAATTGGAACTCACATCCTAAAGACTCTCATCATGCAAGAGACAACAATGAGAGAAATATTGTATTTCACATGAAAATACAATATGAAGGTTTTTCTACCAACCTCGTCAACAAAAATAACAGTTGGAGCAATTTTGCTTGCCAGAGAAAATACTGCTTTGACATACTTCTCTCCTTCACCAAACCACTGCAGAGAACAGAAAGACCATGCACTTATGTCACTAAAGCATATAAAAAACACAATAGAAAAAAGAACTAATAATTCTTAAGAATAACACCAGCTATGTCACTAAAGCAGATAAAAAACACAATAGAAAAAAGAACTAATAATTCATAAAAATAACACCTTTGAAGTAATGCTGGACATTGAAATGTTGATGAAATTTGCTCCAGCCTCAGTTGCAACAGCCTTGGCAAGCATCGTTTTGCCAGTACCAGGGGGTCCAAAAAGTAATATTCCCTTGCAAGGCTATACACAAAGTAATTGCAATGAGATGGCTAACATAGGCATGCCATGAACTACCTCAAAATGGGTTTCACAACAACATAGATCAACAAAGAGAAAAGCTTTCCACCTTAGTCAACTGTCCTTTGAAGAACAATTCAGGCCTTTGAAGAGGAAGCATGACCAATTCCTTCAAGGTGTCCTTAACACTTTCTAAAGCTCCAATATCATCAAATGTGACCCCAATATCACTTGGTGGAATAACATCAGCAAGCAATTTTTTCTCAAATTCATTCTCAGTGACCACATCCTGTCAAAACAAATTCAATAAAAAAAAATATTGGAACAATGTAGAAGATTATTGCTACATAGGTCATGATCTTCTCTAATTTAGACTGTTCACAATGAAACCAGGCAGAACCCAGTAGGGGCAGAGATTTATTCAACAAGATTGGAAAAAGGAAAATATTTGAAAGAGCTCCAAAGAAATATGTTAAAATTACCTTCAGTGATTTCTTTAGGTTCTTGCTTTCACCTTGGATGCCCTGTAGAATATTCAATCCATACTTAAAGCTGCATGAAGGAAAAAGTGACAATACTGAATTAATCAGAAAAGTTGAAGCTCGGTAAAACTTCATTTACTTTACCGCAAAATTGTTACATGGACAATATGATAGAAAAGACCAAAATGATGAGAATGACCTTTCAGTAGATAACGCAATCTTAGAGTCTTTGATTGAGTTTTCAGACGAATGCATAAACTGGTAGCTTAATGCCCAACCAACCATTTTCTCAACACCTATTGAAAAGAATTAAGATGGTATCAGTAATAGAGCCCACCTCCGAAATAATATACTAAGAAAAGTAAATTGAGTTGAAAAACAGACTATCGGGAGTTAGGGCTTGATCTTTAATGCACAGATTCTCCAGATCCGGACAAACAAATCCAATCCTGTCAAGAACCTGTAATGTCAACCAACAAGGCAAAAATAAATTATCATATTGAACAAATTAAGTGAAAACAAAAATGATAGAACACATTACTATAAAAAAATTTTGGACAGATTATTTATTAACTGAAAAGCTCTACTTATTTAACGCAGCAATTCTTGGCCCTGGCACAAAGGTAGTGCAGGGGAAAAAATAAAAAACATAAACCTAACCAGGATAGATAAGTGAAATCTTTGTAAAGGGAGAAGTAAAGCAAGAAGAATTTCTACAATAACTCAATCTTAAAGATGATATCAAGAATTTCATCCTGCTGGTGGAACTATGGGAAAAACTTAAAACAATGCAACACAACCGCAAAGTACTAACAGACTCGGGAGAACATAATATACCATAATTCCACAAGTAGGTCACATCCAAAAATAAACAAAACATGCTACAGCAGTAAAAGAGAGTGTCAATTAAGAAAAAAATGGTATTAATATAATCAGGTGATATTGCACCACTCACTGTCCGAATGCTGACAATATTTGACTGAGCTTTCATAGTTTCAATGTCACGTTCTAACTGCTGCTTCCAAGAAGACAGCAAAGCCTCATCCTGCAAAAAATTTTGGAAGAAAAGTTGGATACAAAATGTGTACATAGCAACAATATAATTAGATAATAAACTTTCTCCAACAATATACCTGAGGCAGCTGTATTGACACTTTGTTGGGGAAAAGGCGGCTCAGTTGTTTCATTGCTTTGGGGGTTTCCTTGCTCCTATCATGCAATCTACTGAAGTTATCCTAAACAATGGGCAAAACTTTTGTTTCATCAAAAACTTACAGGAAAAAAATCCACCTTTTTTTATACCGGAAAACTTTTTATACAGTAAAGCATAAGCTACCCTGAAAACTAGGAAGAACATAATCTACTAGAATTACGTCATTGTTTGAAGTAATTATCCAAAGCAATGGCTATAATTATTATACCGGAAAAGCAAAATCAAGTAGTGCTGTCTGATTGCTGCCAAACTTTGTAAACAGAAGGCCACCAGGCTGGGTCTGAACCATAAAGATGCCGTCAATCAAAATCAGCAGCAACAATTTTGTGAAACCATAACACATTGACTTAGAAGATAGCTAACAAAATACAATCATCAAACAGCACCTTATCCTTACGACTGTCCAGCTGGGTATGTGAGCCAATGACAACTACATTTTGGGGCAAACTTTCAAATTTACTTTTCAAAACTTCAAAGTTCCCACTCATAGCCTTCTCTATATCTTTTAAGAACAAGATTAATGCACCAAGTTTACTCTGCTCCAAAGCAACCTGTGTACACAACAGCATAAAAAGTTAGAAACATGTCAAATATATTTTTGGACCAGAAAAAAAAAATGGACAGCTATAGCACATTCACCACCTCAAAAACTTCATTAATAGCAAGCTTGTCAGTGTCCTCCCCTCCAGAACCATCTACTCGTAGTAAATGATTAGCTGCAGCATAAATCAAATATATTTAACGGAACCACCAAAATTGTAGCATACAAAAGCCAGCACGCAAGCAAATAAACTGAAATTCCAATGCATTTAATATAAAGCACCAGAACAAAAGAAACCACGATCATCTTCACACAGGCCCCCAAGATCATTGCCATCTGGAATAGATTTATCAAATCTAACCCCAATTTTTGAAGATCCATTATCCTCGAAAGGAAGAAGAACTTTGCCCTTAGAGCCGTAGCTTGGTCCCCTGCCCAACAAATCAGAAGAAACAAAACAAAACTTTAAAAACTTCCAACAAGAAATCAAGAACAAAGAAAAACACAAAGACACGAATGCAAAAAATTGATAATACAGTACCTAATGAGGTTTTATAATTTCCCCTTAAGCTATATACAAAAATTTAACCCTCTTGTTTAACAGATCTTTTTAATATAGTCTTCAAATGCACAAATCACAACTTCAGGAACATTGCTCAAGACGTTCAAAAGAAAAAGACATTTAACCTCTGTAAAAGGAGAACACTTCTGCCACCAAACACATATCATTCTTTATCTATAATGCCTTGGATAGGCATTTTTAAATTGCTTAGACATATATCTTCCTCAACAATAAGTTCAAAGAAAAGTGTACATCCACACAGAATCTGATCAACTACCAATGTTCATAAAATGTGAAAATAATTAAGAAATGATTCATAGGTAGCAAACTTACCTAGAGGGATAATTTTGCAATGATGATATAGCTGACGGAAGGTTGCCAACAAATTTTACTCGATCACCTACAAGTTATGTAACCATTATCTCATTAAAATGCCATTATGCCACCTAGCATAAGTAAGAAAAGAAAAGACAACAATAAGTAGGAAACTGGCAGATAGGGCCTTAATTTGGGGCAAAAAACAGCACACCTGTTTTGAGAGTAGGGCCTTTTGATGATGCAGTAGATACCTCTTGCTTCAGCAAAATCTGAGAACTTAATGAGGATCCGCCAATAATATCAGCATCAACACTAGAGGTTGGTTTCTTATGCTGTAATGCGGCAACATGGGCACTTCGCTTTGCATACACAGATGCTCTTTCAGGCCTTGAACTTTCTTTAGCAGTATCAGCATCCTTTGAAGGTGTTCCCTGAAAATTAATTTTACAGTATAAACAATTATTAAATCTCAATATTACATCAGCCATGGCAAAACAAGCAAGAACTATGTCAGTGAAGAATTAAAACCAAAGATGAGTCAAAAAATTTTAAGACTAGTAAATTATGTTGCTACTAAATCTATGCTGCTATATATAAGTAATGGAAGAATATCTGGGTAAACATACGCCAGGCAGGGTAAATGAGTCCACAATTAGTAGCCTAGCACCAAAATGCTTTGCAAGTGCCTTGGACAAAGTTTCCTGATATATTTCCGAACCTACACAAAGTTTGTAAAAATCAATTTTCCAATACTGAAGAGGGAAACCAAAAGAAAATATAAAAATGATGGCCTTACCTGCAGGACCAGATAACAATATTCGAGGGCACATGGATGGGAGGTCTGAGGCAAATTTGGCAAAACCATTTCTCTTCAAATGAATGTACATAGAAGCAATCAAAATATTTTTTGTAGTATCACTGTAACAACACAATACATCATACACAAAACACAATGAAGGTTAAAAACAATTCAGGTTAGCGAATATTAGGAGGCCAAACAAGAAAAAAAAATATTAGGAAGCAAACATTTGTACCTTATGTAATATGGGAAGGTTTCAAATGAGACCTCAATATCATCAGGTTTGAGAATTCCTTCTTGTAAACTGTTCTTAAATGCTTGCCGCCTGGAAGATGCCAAAATAGTTGGGGAATCAACATCCTTAAGAAGTTCTCTTAATTCCCTCTGTTCTAATATTTTGGAAATGCTAAAACTTATATCATATTCAGGACATGAGCCAGAAAGCATGCGCAACAATGGCCTTATCTCACAAGTAGCACCTGCCTCCTTCCAATCATCTGCATCAACAACACCAGCATCCACTTTCATGCCTTCAAGATTAGGATTTTCAGTGGCAGTGCCAGATGATGCAAGAATGGTTTTCTTAGCAGATACAACTCCAGCTTGATCGTCATTATTAGTGACATCCTTCATTTCAATATCCGGCGTTTCAACGCCATGGCTGGAAGGTATTAAGGAAACCTCAGCATTCTGTGGGACATTCTCGCCAGTTTTAGAAGGAGGAGGAAGAATAGATAAATCTTTATGAAGATTGGATAAAGACAATAATTTTGATGCTCCAGCAACAGCTGAAGGGTCCCCAGCTTCGATGTGAATTTCCTTCATTGGAGAACTCTGGGCTTCTGAAACACTTACAGAAGTTGTTCCGGAAGTGACATTATTATTTGTGAGCTGCTGAAAAATCTAAATTCCACGCTAAGGAACCAGAGATTTTAGTACAAAAACAATACTACAGTCCATAGTTTAACTACAGAAGAAACTCTACTAATAGCTCCCCTCATAAACGTGAACATGTACACAAGCAATGGCAGAGGAACAGAAGAACAAACAGAAACTAAAGAGGAAAGGAACTAAATTCTTACAAGAGCAGCAACAATAACATATGTAAAAGGATACATAAGCATTCTTGTCAGAAGAACTGAAGACCACTTCATCACCTCCACTTAAACTCACATGAGAATTTTTTTTATAATTCTTGCCATTGACTTGGACGACACCTTTATCCCCTGTGATTTCCAGTACTGCGACAGATGAACCTCCACCCTATGTAAGTTAAAAAATATCATTGTGGTCAGTTTTCTATAAAAGCTTATAAAACATACTTAACAGAAATTCTCTTTAGATACGAAATTTCAGGACCCATCTACTACAGCCAATCAGAAATTCTATTCTCTCACTATACAAAAATTAACAAAGTTATCCTTCTCCAAACACACACACACACACACACACACACACATGCAAAGGTTTGTATGTATGAATTTGCTTTGCAGAATTTTTTTTTTTTCAACCCTAATAAAGCTGTACAGTAGACGGACCCTTTGTTATTCAGCTCTACGCCTTAAATTCCAAGAAATATAGGAGGAAGCTCTACCTCTGTGTGCCTCAACTTGCATAACACATTACTAACAGCTGGATCATTAAGCCATAGATTACATTGACGGCCTTGACCAATGGTAAATTGAGAACCGCACATGGACAGGTGTGGATTCTGGAGTAGCATGAGTAATAAAAACATTAATTCCAAGTTCAACAAAAGCAAAAACCAGAAATAGAGGAGCCCCAACCATAAGAGAATTAGAAATTGACTCCCACTTTACCTCATTCTAAATTCATCGCCTTCATATTATACCTCAAATTATAATTTGAAGCAGAAAATGAAGGAATCAAAACCCTTTGGCATTCAACTAGTTTTCTGACTGCTTATTAGAAGTATAGATGCAAGGGCAACCCAAATAAAATACCAAAAATTTCTAAAGCTATCCTTACACAAATCTTTAAAAACAGCCAAAACTTTGATATTTTATCGCAATAAGTAAGGTCAAATTAAAGACATGTTCTATTTTGCAACATTGAACACCTAAGGCGGTTAAAATACTAGACATTCAACAATGCAAAAGTTAATATCCACTAAACAATGTTTGATGACTTGCCAGTCACAAATCACAACAAATGCCAACCAAATTATCCACTTACACCGAGAAAGGGTCTAAGACTTGTGTCTTATACAACAAATTGCAATTCACAAAGCAGATTTAAGGATCTATACATGACTCTTATATGTCATTTAAAAAGCAATTATTTAACTTCACTACATTTGACAAAGCATGTACTCCAGCGTCTTGCAGTTAATGCAAAAAGAGTAACTTTGAACATATGTTATATTCTAGTTGCAACAAGATATCCTTTACATGTTTGTAACAGCCCAGTAATCAAATCAAAATAAAATAATAGAGGGAAGGGAAATTAGACAAAAAGTCACCAGAATCTAGGATCAATGCTTCTAATTTCAAGTACAAATGATAATATCTCAAATCTGCCTTCTACCTCTACGCCCAGGTCTATTTGAAACAGTTAGGACTACAAACTAGGGCCATCGACACAAATACAGACCTGAAAACAAGGAACCAGTAAACACCAACTAAATTAAAAAAAA
>QANZ01048320.1:38057-78008 GCA_003254925.1 Chamaecrista fasciculata
GAGAGAGAGAGAGAGAGAGAGAGAGAGAGAGAGAGAGAGAGAGAGAGAGAGAGAGAGAGATTATTTTTTTGTGTGAAATAAACTAAAATCCTTCAGTTATTTCTTCTTTCTTACATTTTGGTTCTATCATAGAGAGAAAGGTCTTTAATGCAAAAACAAAAAAAATAAAACTTTTAAGAGAAAAATGGATGAAAAACGTTTAAGGGACCAATTGTGTCAAATTTTAAAAAACTGGGGGACTAATTTGGAACACTAAGCATAATTGAAGGACCAATATGGAACGGAAAATAACTTAGGGACCAATTTGGAACACTAAGCATAACTGAAGGACCAATGTAGACCGAAAAATAACTGAGGGACCAATTTGAAACATTGAGTGTAACTGAGAGACCAAAATAAGACTTTGGACATATTTTATTTGCTTCTACTTTTTCTTCTTGTTCGTGTAAGAGGTCATTAAATTTTATTTGATTCATTTTTTTTTTGTTACATTAATTGAATTTAATTCATTTACAAAGTGTATCTTGAAATTTTGTTTATATTTAACAAAATTATTTTAAGGATGTTTTCCCTAAAGTTATGTTTGGATGGAGAGTCAATAAATGATTGATAAAAAATATAATTATTTACTTAACGTAAATTTATGTTTGGATAATGGTAGGTTATTTTTTAAATAAAAAATAATAATAATTTTTAAATATATAAAAATCCTAGTGCAGATATATACAATTATAAAGACTTGAATATTAGATATCGTCCAAAGAGAATTGATGCAAAATATTATTTTAAGCATAACTTTTTATTATTCGATTAATGCAAGCTAATATAATAATTGAGAGAGCACGATTGAAAACAATATATTAATAATAAAAATACTAAAATAACATTAAAAATGAATAAGACACGAAGTTTTCTCTAAAATTAATTATTACTTAATTCAATTAAATAATTTTCGATAATTATTGGTCACACATGCATCTAACTCTGAATACTAGGGTCTGTTTTGTTTGGTTGCACTTAGGGATGATAATGGTTTATGATACTTAGGATATCCATCCATATCTGTCCGAAAAAATATCCGATATCCGTCGGATACCGGATATCGGATACGGATAGTGAAAATTAAATTTTTTTCGGATATTAGATGGATACGGATATTGCCCTCGGATACCCTATATCCGACTGAAATGAACGGATATTTAGGGTATCTGATACCCTATTATTTATTTATTTTTTATATTTTACTTTTAATTTAACATTTTATATATAAATATTTAAATTTAATTAATTATATTCATATATATTTTTTATATAATCATATAATTAGAATATTATATAATCATATAATTAGTTATTTTATATTTAATTTTTTATTTTAAAAAATAAATTTAAAATGTAAGTAAATAATAATTTCATTTAATTATATTAGTTGGCGGATAATGGATATCGGGTACCCGATATATCCGATTTATAAAATAGGATATCCTATCCTATATCCATGTTTTTTCGGATATTTCGGGTATCCGTCGGATACCGGATGTCAGATAGGGTGCGGATACGGATATTAATTTATCAGATACAGATAGGGTACGGATATTGGATATGATAAACGGATACGGATACGGACAGTGGCAAAACCACTGGATACCCTATCCGTTGCCATCCATAGTTGCCCTGTTATCTGTTTCCATTTTCACTAAAAACAGAAAATATGTCTGAAAACGTGTTTTGTATAATTCGTTTGAAAATGTGTTATGAAAACATGAAACGTCAAAAAGACGTTTCCAGTATTTCCAAAAATAAATTTGTGATATTTTGAAACTTTACACAAAAGTAAACTATTAAATCATGTTAATATCATCATTTAGTAATAATCAAATTTAAAACATATAAAAATTAACGTTATTAAAGTAAACATAATTTAAATATTAATGAAAATAATTTTTTAACTTTATAAAACAAACATATTTCTTAAATATTGAAATTAACTAATAAAATGAGGACTAAATTAATTTTAATGTGTTAAAGTTCAAGTTTATTATTGGATTCTCTTAGGTCAATAAGTACTCTTGTTCTACCAACAAACCCTAGTTCATGTGAAACATGAAATTACTTTCATATTCTATGTTAGGTGTTTTATGTGAAATTAAGATCTATGAACTATATCATGTATGAATATGATTAGTATATTATAATTTAATATCTTCGAAAGGTAAAGAAAAATTAACTCATATATCTTAAAACTGAAGCATGACACATTTTAAATAACTACATCAACGGAAAATATTGAATAATTCCTAAAAAATTAAATATTTTTATAATTAATTTGTGTATCTCTTTTCTCTTGATATTTTTCGTATTTACATATTTGTACAGTTTAAATAACATAATAAATATAATGCAAACAAATTTCAAATTATAGATCTTATATATATTAAATCGGAGTATTGCTATCCTAAAGGTATGTGTGCCTGGATTAGCACAAGATAATATATTTTTCTGTTATAGCTTGAGGCTTTTATGAATCATATGAGAAGTTATAAGTATCCAAATAACTTCAGTATTTTTGTCATAAGTAATGGTTTTATGCGTAATATTTGGTGCGCTAAATTGAAATTTCATTTAAACTTAACTTTAATCGTTGCCGGCTTAATGGCTTATTATTACACACACAAATTTGTAGTATGTAGCAATATTATTATGTCTCTTGCTATAATACATCATAATAAAAAAGCAATACAATAGTTGAATTCAGCAGACGACAATTATGTGGCTAACAACATGCCAACCTCGTGTAAAATAAGTCTTAATATAACCAACCCAATTATATAGTGGGGATAATTGTTATATTTGTAATGTGAATATACACATGGTTGCGTGTTTCCCATCATATCAGTATCAATATCATATTGCCATTAAAATTGGTCTCCACATGCCATGTTGGATAATGAACTAAGAGTCCTGCCTTAATCATATTGACCTTATAGTTTAATTAAGAGAATAACCCGACATGGAACCATGCAAGTTGAGAAATGCACGTGATTTAAAATTGATGTTTCTCTGTACCCAACAAAAAAAGAAAAAATTGATGTTTCTAGTAAGTAATTAGTTTATAATTGGCGCAAAACATACATTTCCTATACATATATATATTGTTAGTCTTGAATCAATACTAAATCCAGGATATTATAAGAAAAGACGAAGTAACTAGATAACCCAACAAAAATTAACAATAAGGCAAAAATATTAATTTGGTCACTAAATTTTATATTAATTGTCAATTTCGTTTTTTTTACAGTCAATTTCGTCTTTAATGTTTCATATTTTTGTCAATTTTATCCTTTACTCTTACTCTAGCAAAATATTAACGATAGACTATACGTGACTAATGAATAATAATATGTAATGTAAAATTAATAAAAAAAAGTTCAAATCCTAACTTATATAAAGAAACAAAGATGTAGTCTATTATTAATTTATTGAAAAAAGTTTGTCGAAGGATAAAATTGACCAAAATGTAAAACATTAAGAATGAAGTTGACAACAAAAAAAAAGATTAAGGACGAAATTGACAGTTCATATAAAATTTAATGATGAAATTAATACTTTTGCCTAAAAACAATAATAATATAATGGTAGAGTGTTTAAATTGATTGTATATATATACTTTTAAGTTTATTTTTGTTCATGAATTTAAGATGTTTTATATTGATTTTAAATATTTTTATTTAGTTTTATTTTTATTAAAAAAGTAGTTTAAACTTTGATTTTTTTGGCATGATAATATTGACTTTGATAGTAAATTGAACCTTCACTATTTGTTATTGTTGAGTTTGTATGATAAATTTTATTTGGAATTTACAAAAGTGATATTATAACCCGTAAAAAAATATAATATCTTCTAAACATAATTCAAAAAAAAAAATAGAAAATTGAATTTTTTGATTTGATTAACTATTTTGGAGATGAAGGGTCAGTTCGTTTCCGTTTTTTTTAGAATTTGTTTTGATTATAATCATGTTTTGATTATAATCAAATTTGATTATTTTTGTAGTGGTGTTTGGATGATTGTTGATTATTTGTGTGAAATTATTAAAATGGGTATGTAATGATTGTGGTAGGTGGATAAAAAGTAAGGAAATTGATAAATTGTATAGGGGTATAAATGGAAGAAAAAGTTAGAAAAAGTAAGGTGTGATTTGATTATAATAAAAGTGTGTTTGGATGTGATTGTTGTTTTGAAAAAAAAAACAAAAATGTTACTGTTTGCCTTGAAAAACGTGAAATCTTGATTATTTTTGTGAGTAGGTTGGGGGATGTTTTTCCGAATCGGTGCACCGTTTCATTTTTTGCCTACGAAACGGTGCACCAACGAGGATTAAAGTGTCTTCTACTTATCACATTCGGTGCACCAGCGAAGAAAATCGGTGCACCGATTTGCATAAGATGAGAGATAAAGTTAAAAAACCTTGCGGACCCGAAAAAACATTCCAATTTAATTAATCCCTCTCATCTCTCGTCACAATCCAGAAGATTTGTGTGTTGGGAGTCCCTTAAGGCGAACTGTCTCTTCCTCTTATCATTTATATATATTTTTTCATTAATTTACATGAGTTTCTTGATACAGATGCTTCCAAGAAAGTTCGTGAAGAAACATGGGCAAGTCTTAAAGTATTTCTTAAGCTCCAAAATGGATCTGAATGGGAAGTGAATCTTGAAAGAAGAAATCATAACAACAATGGCGATGATGAGATCTGGTTTTCAAAGGGATGGAAGGAGTTTGCAGAATTTCACTCACTATTTGATGATCAATCATCATCATCTTCTTCATCTTCTTCTTCTCTATATTTTCACGTCAGCATAATGGACTTGACCACTTCCATGGAAATACAATATCCTTTCTTTTCAGCAACACAATGTGATGAAATTGCTGAAACTGAAAAAGGAATTAGTGATTATTTAGCACTTGAGAGCCTCGAGTCATCTCTGTATCCACAATCTACCTGAATCTCTCTCGTTTTCCCTCCGAATCTCGCTCTCGTCGTGTAGATTCTGTTCGCGACGACATCATGCTCTCTTTTCAGAAGCAGAAACTGACTGTTCTTGGGCTTGTGGGCTTTCGTCTTGGCATAAGCGTCCTTGCTGGAATCGCCGACGAGGAGGACCATCTCGCCGTCGACGACGACGGCGACGTAAAATCCGGCGTTGGGTTGGGGTCCGTTAGAGGCGAATCTGGACGGCTTCCTGTTCACTAGGGGGTTAAAATATCAATTTCAGTTCTAAAATAGTTTGGGCAAAATAACATTTTAGTCCAAACAAATAAATGGATATTTACAAATTGACCCAATTTTAAAGTAAATGACAATTTTGCCCTTTGTGATTGGGGATTGATTGTATTAGAGTATAGGTAATTATAGGTTTATGTATAGGGGTATAAGTGTAATTGAGTGTGTTTGATTATTTAAGAATCATGATTATAATTGAATCAGGAAAAAAACGTAAACGAACGTGTTTATTTTGATTATAATCAAAACAGATTATAATCAAAACGGAAACGAACTGGGCCGAAGTCTATTTATAGAGAAAAGCTCAACAAGAATAACATTTCAAATTTTTATACTCATATTTTTTTTTCAGATTCAAACATGAACGGATGATTATAACATTTCATAAATGAATATTTATGTTCCTTCAATTTTAAACATTAATAGATGATTATAAGTTATAACCTTTTTTATATGAAAAATCATATTTCTTAAAATTCACAAAATTGATTCTAACCATTAATACATGAATATTCATAACTCTTCGTATATGAACAATTTCATTCAAATTAATTGATTAACCAACTAATTATTTAATTTGAATTTGATTATTATTCTCCATCTTTTAACTTTTTCAATATTGAATTTTAATTACTAACTATACCACCAATTTTGATATCAAATTATTAAATATGTTCACATTTTTATCACTTTTAAGTTCAAATGTGATCCATCCAAAACTATATATTATCTTTTATGAGTATTCATTTCAATATGATTGAGGTCATAAGTATAAAATATCAAACGAAGTCCAAAAGTAAATTGTTCATTTTACGATCAAACAAACAAAATTAACTATACATCTCTTGTTTCAATTCCAAATTAATATGTCAATTTCAGAACTATATATTTTTCTTAATTTTTTTTAGTTGGAATGTTAAATAAAAGAGGTCAAATTAAACTCTAAAATAGGCTTGAAACCATGGATAATCAAAATAGTCATATCAGGAAAAAAAAAAAAAGATAGTCATACCCAATGGATCCAAAAATTTTATACTATAAGCACGAGGTTAGATCTATAACCGATCTCAATAAATTTAGATTTAAGTAGGATATGTAATAGTCTATTGATACTCTATAAAATACCTTACTAATAATAAAAAATATTTTTTTTATATGTAAAAATTTTGTTGATAAAATATTAAATTGTAAGAATAAAATATTAAATATGTTATAGATATTAAAATATTTTAATAATACTATCATATTTATAATTTACTTTTAATAGTTTTTTTTTGGCCTGAATACTTTTAATAGTTATACATATAAAAAAATAATGAAAATAAATTTTATATTAATAAAAAAATTATTTATTTTAAAATTTGTTCAAGTCGACTTCGAGTATGAGAATTATAGACATAAAGATGATGATTGATTCTAGTATTCACTTATGTCCGTGTCCAATGATGATAGTAACTTACCCATAAACTTGTAACACTACGTCACACTACCCATGAAACGAAATTTTTAATATTTTGTACTTTTTGGTCCCAAATCTACATGCAAGCTTGATTTTATCTCACTTGTTAATGTGGGCATAAAAAATACTCAGTAAAAAGAACTCAAACCTTCATATTTATCGCATTAAATTTGTTCGTTAAAAATCTCAACTAAATAGAAAAAACATTCATAAATATATATGTAGTAATTGACCCGTCTTATTCTGGCAAAAAAAAAAGGACCCGTCTTATTCAAATAAAAAAAAATACATAATCATATTAAATAATTAAAAAGAAATTGAAATAAAATTAAATAAAAACGTTTAAAACTAAAATAAAAAATTTAAAATAGTAAGACTAAACTAAAAAACATATAATTTAAAAATATTTAAAACTAAAATAAACTTAACGACATATATATTTACAATATCAAAACAACATATATTTATAGTAATTTCTTCAACCCGTGACAAATTAATTCATTTCCAACGTTGATTGGACACTTCAATAGTAAAGATTCTGCACATATTTGATTTGAACATAATTTTGTTAATAAATGAACTTAAAGTTGTTGTGCGTCTTGACTAATAAAAATAGTAACTAAAATTTGGGTGAGTCTATAAGTTTGATTATGTAAAATTTAGTTGTAACAAAATAATGATACGTGTAAAAGTTAGTTGTANAAAACATTTTCCAAGCGAATTAATGAGTAACTAGGAAGTAGGAAGTACTAGCAATTAACTAGGGATTTATTTTCGGGTCATTATTGTGACGCGGGGATTTCTTCTCCGCTAGTGGACGCATTTGGGCCTTCCTCGAATATTTTGGCGATCCGATCTTTCGGAATCAACGGCAGATACGTTGCCGCGGTGTAATTTTTCTCATCCATATACGATACCACTCGATTATACCTCTCCGTCCAATGCGCCGCCGTGGGAATTACGAGCTCAGCCACCTGCGGAAACAACGGAAGCCGATTCAGCGCGCGCCAAGCCGACACTGCGTACTGCTCAGCCACCGGCTCGTATTTGGTATACACGGTCTTGGTGATGTTTTTCGTGGCGTCCACTACACCGTCACGCTGAATCTCAGACACCACGGCTCGAGCCACCTCTGGAGCCTTGTGCGCCGCGGTTAAAGCTTGGCTCGATGCCTGCCTTATCAACGAGGGCACGTGACGCTCCACCTCGTTTATGGAATTGTCTACCTGAATTTGGAAATATAATCCATCGTTATCCCTCATAACATAATTATTGCACCGAATTTTTAAACTGTGCGGGAAATTTCTAACCTTACAATCAACAAATTTGAGGAACTGGAAAGGGAGGCCGTGGAATTTGTCGTAAACCGGTCCAATCACGGTTTTGACGGTTCCTTCGACGGTCTGAACCCCCAGTTTCAGCGGACCGGAATTCTCTTTCGCGTATTCATAGATGCTTGAGAGGCATATGACGGCGTAAATCGAGGCCACTTGAACGAAGTCTAGATACTTGAGTTTTTCCTCTTTCTCTTGGCCCTGAGACTGACAATAATGGGGAAAATTATATATTAGACGACACAAGGAAATAAAACAGATCGATTACGAGTAGTGAAAGTAGCGTAAATTAATAAAAACAAAGATGGATGGATGCATAAGAGAAGTATTACTAGATCTGGGTGCTTATTTTCTGATTCCGCCATTTCCTATGAAGATGCAAATACAGAGTAGATTCTTGGGATTCAAGAGATGCCGAAAATGAGAAAAGAAAAAGCCTTACACTATACAACGATTCGGCATCTTTATAGCGGGGGTGTCCAACCTAGGCGACGATCTCTAGGGAAATCTTACGTGCTACGTGGCAGTCGGGAGTTCACTGTGGGGGTGAAAAGAGTCAACGTTGCTCTCGTGGATGGGCACGGTGTCTTCCATGCCACGTGGCACCATTAAAAGAGTATAACATTGACGCGTGGGATGTCTTGTAGCAAGGCGTCCTTACGTGTCAAGTTGAGGAGTGGGCATTGTATATGTCCTCTGCATGGCACCAAAACCTATATATGCAAATGAAGCATCTTCTTTGGCACGAATCTTAAGGTGGTCCAGTCCACTTTATTCTCGTTTATGTATTTTTATTTTTGTATGGTTAAATAAATATAAAAATGTACACTGAAATTCCTAGTTTTAGATCAGAGATGAGCATTTTAATACAGAGAATTTGTGTTTTGCGACACTTCAAGTACAACCAAGATTCTAATCTTTTAGCTAAAAACATTCTTATTAATAAAGTTTTATTTTTATTACGAAATATCTCATTTAATGTAGTGATTATTTGCACTTAATTTTTAAAAATATTTTTTTGTCTTAATCCCTTTTTAAGATGTAATTTGACGTTCTATAGCACTTCTATAAGACACCTCTCGGGGAAAAAAAACATTTGTAACCTTAAACAACTAAAGTTAGGAAAAAAATAACAATCAATGAAAATCCTTCAGATAGAATATCACCCTATTAACTGGCAGTCTGGCATCAACATGAGACTGGCATCTCAAATACAACAAGAGACGAGCCAAGCAAAGCATGGATAGGGCAGAAACAATGGGTTTGCGTGTGAACTATTAATCACAGTGTTGTCATAATTGAACCGGACAAAGATTCGGACAAGTGTTCGGTTCACGGTCGGATCGGTTGAATCGGTCGGACCAAATGTTTGAACCGGATGACGTAATAAATAATTATTTTTAATATATTAAATATAAATCATCTATATTTTTTTTTGGGTCTAAGAGATGCATTAAATCTATTAATTTATTAGATAAGTAAAACAATTGGTAAGAGAAAGTTAACAGAGTCTCACAGTTTGGATGGTAAAGGCGCTGGGAGTGTGAAGAAAGGGCATGGGTTCGATCCTTACAAGGCTCAAAATGATTTTTTGTAAAAAAAATTGAGAACCGCCGGTCCGGTCCAGCGGTTGGTTCCGGTTTTCCGGTTCTTGACCGGTTATTTCCGGTCCAACCATCATTCCGGTTCAAATGGTTGAACCAACTTGCTTGTGTCTTCGGGTAGCGATCCAACCGGTCCGGTCCAGTTTTCACATCACTGATTAATCATGTCACTGTAACATCCCATAAAACTTTTGTTTCTCATGGTGAACCTTTTCCGAAACCCAAAACAACACAAGACGGAAGATATCTAAACATCTATCTCTCTCCTACATATATTACATTTTCTTGTCATTATTGTTTTGCTTGAATTTGGATTGATTTTTTGTTATTCGAAGTGGTGAAATCTTGAATTGATCTCTAAAGTTTATGGAATTGTAAAGGAGCTGATTAAGAATAGAATGAAGTTCATAAAATAACTTTAACCCTCAAATTAGTCAAAAATACTCATAGCGTATAGAATGTCAGAAAATTTAACTAAAACACACTTAGATAAGGAATCACGTACATATAAACAAACGGTTGGGTCATTACTAGTGAAAATTTGAGAGAAATGGTTATAAATATCTTGATAATATTAACAAGTCTGACCCATAAGATATCACAATTCACAAGGGAATATAGTTTTTTTCTTTTTAGCCAAAACCTCAAATGGTCATTTATGTATAGGGTGTATTTTAAATTCGTCCTTTATGTTTAATTTATGAGTAAACTCCCAAATTGGTCTCTAGACTATTGGCTCGCTGACAGATTGGTCCCCGAATTATGGAAATTGACAAATAGGTCCTTGAATTTCACTAACGTTAGTCAAATTGGTCATTCCGTGAAGTTGCCGTTTGGAAAGGCACTGACGTGTCCGTTATCTGCTGACGTGGCACGTTAAGTGCCACGTCAGCAGTTAAAAAACTGAATAAATAAATAAATAAATGCCAACTGTACAAGATTTGCCATATAATCATATCATTATTAATTAAAAAAAAAACATTTCATCTCTTCTTCAAATTGGTCCCTGAGTTCAATTTTTATCCCATTATTCTCAATTCCCCCACTTTTTCATCATCTTCATTCATTTTAGTCCCAAATCCTCAAAATAAAATTGTAAAGTGTCCCAAAACTCTTCCAAACATTCTAATTTAATCCTTAAAAATATTAAAACCCTATCATCTAAACCCCAAACCCTAAACCCCAAACTCCAAACTTTAAATCCCTAAAACCCTAAAACTACAAACCCTAAACCCTAAACCCTAAAATCCTAAACACTAAATCCTAAAACCCTAAAACCCTAAACCCTAAAACCTAAACCCCAAACTCTAAGCCCTAAAACCCTAAACCCTAAATCCTAAAACTCTAAAACCTTCAACTCTAAACCCTAAAACCTTAAACTCTAAACTCTAAACCCCTCAAATTTTTAAATCAAAATTAAAAAAATATTTTGGTCCCTAAATCCTAATTCCATCATCATCTTCATCATCATCTTCACCATCATCATCTTCACCTTCATCCTAATTTCCTCCAAATCATCTTCATCACTGGTTCGGCGTCGCAAACACAACACAAAACCACCACGACACAACCAGAAATTACCAGAAATCACGATTCATCACGATTCAAACCCTCAATCATGTATCCGATTACAAAAATCACCAGAAATCACGATTCAAACCCTCAATTTTTCACGATTCATCAATTCTGTATCACGATTCATCAAACGACGCCGCCGCCGCCCATATCTGTATCACGATTCAAACCCTCAATTCTGTATCACGATTCAAACACCGCCCAGATATGTGTTTGGGTAATGACGAAATCCACACAAAACATTCATTTGGCACGATTTCGAACCCTAAGGCGCGATTTCTCGGACCGATTCAGTTTCAAGGCACGATTTTGCTTCGATTTCAAAATCAGTGTGAAATAATTATGAAATCAGTGGAGAAAGTGAAGAGAGAAAGTTTGCTTCGATTTTGCTGTGATTTTGCTTCGATTTTTCCCTTGATGTGCTTGATTTAGTTTGATCTTTTGTTTCCTTTGTTGTGTGCTTGATTTTTCCAGAGAGAAAGTGAAGAAAATCTGGGTATGAATTGATGAAGATGAAGAAGAAGATTAAAAGAAAGTTTTAGGGGATTTAGGGGTTTAGGGACCAAATTGCAAGAGAGTAGTTTTTTAGGGGTTTAGGATTTAGGGTTTAGGGGTTTAGGATTTTAGATTTTAGGGTTTAGGTTTTAGGATTTTAGAGTTTAGGGTTTTAGGATTTTAGGGTTTAGGGTTTTAGGGTTTTTAATATTTTTAAGGACTAAATTGGAATGTTTGGAAGAGTTTTGGGACACTTTACAATTTTAGGATTTTAGGGTTTAGAGTTTGGGGTTTAGGTTTTAGGGTTTTAATACTTTTATGGACTAAATTGGAATGTTTGGAAGAGTTTTGGGACACTTTACAATTTTATTTTGAGGATTTGGGACTAAAATGAATGAAGATGTTGAAAAGAGGGGGAATTGAGAATAATGGGATAAGAATGGGTGAGGGACCTAATTGCTCAAATTAGATTTTTTAGGGTTTAGGGTTTTAGGGTTTAGAATTTTAGANAATTGAACTCAGGGACCAATTTGAAGAGGAGATGAAATGTTTTTTTTTTTAATTAATAATGATGATATGATTATGTGGCAAATCTTGTACAGTTGGCATTTATTTTTATTTTTTTTTTAGTTTTTTGACTGTTGACATGGCACTTAAACGGACATTTCAGCGCCTTCTCAAACGATAACTTCACGGAATGACCAATTTGACTAACGTTAGTGAAATTCAGGGACCTCTTTGTCAATTTCCATAATTCGAGGATCAATCTGTCATCGAGCCAATAATCCAGGGACCAATTTGAGAGTTTACTCTTTAATTTATTTTAGATTAATCCTATATGTTTGTGTCCCAAATTTACTGTAGATACGCAATTTGATATTGTTTACTAATTATTTCAATTAGGTAAAGGAATTTTGTTCAAGAATTAGCATATATTGTTAGGATTTTTTTTTAAAAGGGGAACTTTTTCATATTATTCAATCACCAAATACCGTATTATACAGAAGAGTACATGAATTCAAAATATCTAAAAATCTTAATCAAATGTTTTAAAAATCAATCATAAATCTACCATAATAAAAAATATAATTCAAATAATCTTCCTTAAAAAAAGTAGAATTGACAATAATTAAAAAGGAAACAAAATAACAATCGGATGTGCTGATATAATTAATTAATTTTGAATCATATTCTCAACATATATATGGTTTCAAATTCATCGCATTGGTACTTTTAAAATGAAAGAAATATAATCAACTTTACTTATTTGACCCTGAAATAAGTTATCCACTTTCGTTATTCAATTTGACCTCGTTTATTGATTACTCTATACTATAGTACTAACTTGTTAAAAAAAAACCCATAACTTTAGATTCATCACATTTGAATTTGAAACGAGAGAAATATAACCACACTCAATACTCTTAGAACCAATTTGAGAAATTAAAGACCAATCTAGAACAAAATGAAACATAAGGGACTAATTTGAAATTCATCTAATACATTTGCAAGTTGGGCATTGGGGCTGAATACGTTCGTTTCGGGGTGATCCTTTCTGAGTGTTGAGTCCAAAGTAGGTTTAACTGTTAAATGGGCTTTTGACCCAACTCTTTGCTCGCCAAAAACTGAAAAAGAAAGCCGATTTTTGTTGGCCAGTCTTCGTCCCACTGCAACTTCGAAAGCTACGAGCTAAAGATATGCAAGGGGGTAGACGATTCAAAAGCACAGAAACTATGGCCGTCCGATCGGTGACTCAATCGGCACCTCCGCCGAGATCAACGGCTTCAACCCTCAATTTTACCAAGAACCCAAAGATACCCTTTGCCGTTGCTCTTGTCTTAGCGGATGCCATCTTTTCCTTTCTCATCATCGCATATGTCCCGTGTAAGTTCAACATTCCGTTGCTTTTCTATCTCTTTTGGGGGAGGGTTTTTCGAAACTATAATGACGGCTGATGTTTGTCTATGTCTTTCATTTCAGATACAAAGATAGATTGGGACGCTTACATGTCACAAGTAAATGTCTGCTTGAGCTATTGACCAAACGGAATATAAAGAGATTTTTTAGCTTGTTTGTGTCCGAGTCTCATTTCCATGTGATGACTAGACAATCTATAAGTTCCATACAGATGAATTTTAAGTAGCATGAGTGCATGACTATGTTTTAATTGAGTCGACCACCTTAAAATTTTTGTTCTGGTCAAGGAAGGGATAATGCTGGCTTAAAAATTGGATTTCATGCCTTCCATTCCCAATTTCTCTGTGTCCATCTTCAGAAGTTTTGAATTTTTTGTTTCTTGCTGAACTGTTATCTCAAAATTGTGGTCTAAATACTGATGCTGCTACAACAAGCAGGTAACGGGGTTTCTTGGAGGGGAAAGAGATTACAAGAACCTGAAAGGTGATACTGGGCCTCTGGTCTACCCTGCCGGGTTTCTGTATATCTATTCTGCATTCCAGTATTTGACGGGAGGAGAAGTTTATCCAGCTCAGGTGATTGGATGGCTCAATACTTTCAGGACTAGATTTGCTGTAAATTATAAATTTACCTATTTTAGGTTGCTTTGCTGATGCCTTTTGTCAGATTTCGAAACTCTTCCCTCCCTCCCTCCCTCCTATGGAAAAGTTTTCTCAATGAAATTGTACTGTGCCAAAAGTAGTTTATTGTTTTTGCTTGAAAAGTTCGTTCAATCAGTCATTACTTTTCTTGTGTTAGGAAGGGCACTGATAACTACCTGTGCCAGGAGGCTTGTTATGTGGCTTAGTTATAAAGAATGCTGATTTAAGATTTCTGAGCAAAATTCTTTCCTTGTTAACCCTTTTCCAAGAGAAAAACTAAGGAAGTTCGACACTAAATTATAATGTGTATCATATGAACGACTAATGAATGCATGAAAGAATTATGGAATCAATCATCACTTATTTCTCTTTTTGCATTGCAGATTTTGTTCGGATTTTTGTATATCTTTAATCTGACAATCATTCTCTTCATCTATGTGAAGACTGATGTGGTAAGGAAATCCAGATAAAGATGGGTTGCTGTTATTTTTTTCCCATGATAAATTTTGTTTAGCAATTGAAATGTAGTTTTCAGCTTTGCTTAATGCATGTCTTAAAGCTATACGATGGTTTGTGCCTAGCAGATTGTAATGCATTGCCATTATCCAAGCAAGTTGTCTAACTTGTTGTAAACTTGAGAGATGAAAAGGAATTTATTTTCTTCTTAACAAAATATAGGGTACAAATATATATACATCAAGGAGGCACTATATATGGTAACCATAATAACTAAACTATCCCTATAATCAAGCCAATCCTCGATTTACAGCCTCTATCTTATTTACATTCCTTAACACTTGTATAGCTCAAGATGTATAATACGTTTTGGGATCTTTGCTGCCAGTTTTCTCCAAACTTTCGTATTTTTTGTTTGTTTTTTAAATGGCATTGATGTCAGTTTTTGTTGTTCTTGAAATGTCTAACAGCTTCCATGGTGGGCCCTTAGCTTACTTTCTTTGTCAAAAAGAGTGCATTCTATTTTCATGCTTCGTCTCTTTAACGACTGCGTGGCCATGGCACTTCTTCATGCTGCTTTGCTCTTATTCATTCACAAAAAGTGGCATGTAGGTTTAATTTTGTTCAGGTAATGGTTCCCTTCCTAAACTAATCTTCTTGTAAGTTAAAAATTTTAACATGGCTTTTCATTTTTATTTGTTAGTGGGGCTGTTTCGGTAAAGATGAATGTGCTTCTTTATGCTCCACCTTTATTGCTCCTCATGCTAAAGGTACATTATTTATGGTTGAGTGGATTGTGTTTATACCCTTTGAGATTTTCCACAGAATTGCTAATTAGCCACCTTTTCTTCAAACACATGCAGGCTATGGATATAAGTGCTGTGTTATTGGCATTAGCTGGTGCAGCATTGGTTCAGGTGCTTGACTCTGTTGCTTCTACTCCATATTGTATCATATCATAATCTTGAAGTGCTCCGTGGCAATAAACTTTCTCTCTATAATGCGAGCTGTTGTTACTTTACTCTTATGTCATGCTTTCCACAGTGAACAAACGATTGATTCATCATGAGCATATTATATGTCCTTCTTAAACATTCTTTTCACATTATTAGGTGAGTTGAACTTCTTAGACTTCAACTGAAATTGGTGCGGAAGGTTGAGCTGTGTCTCCAACATTGGTGTTACTTGCTAACACCTAAGTGATGAAATGCTGCTATTGTTACAGATATTGTTGGGGCTTCCTTTCCTGGTTTCACATCCAGTCGCATATATATCGAGAGCCTTCAATCTTGGCCGTGTCTTCATCCACTTCTGGTACTTGTTTCTTGAAATTTTGTTATCAACCTTTTGACACTGGGGAACAATATAGACAAGTGCCCCCTGACTTGTCACTAAAGTCTGAAATGATACATAAGCAAATATGCTGATGAATTTGTGGTGTCTTAAATGGCAAATGACTGGATAGTCTGCTCAGAGTTCTACTTACAATCTTATGGCAAGGGCCAAAGTCTACAATTGTCCTTTTTTTTTTTTGGGGTCTTTGACTGGCCCTCCTCATAGGTTTTGCTGTGAGACTAATCCCTTCAGCACTATCGTGACTGATTACTACATAGGAGGCCCTCCTTACAAATGTTGTCCTTAAGGTTTTAACTTTTGTCCTTTCCTTGGGAGGGTGGCTCACTTACCAGCACATGTAGTCCTTCTTGGTACCCCTAAACATATTTTACTTACGTATTAGATAGTGTGATGACTGATGAAGCTCAAAATTGTTGTTCTTGGTTTTTCTTCAGGTTCTATTATTCTATAAATGTGCGTCTATTCCAATTTATCCTTATGTGATGGTGTTATTCATCCGTGTCTTTACTTGTATATGTATTACATTTTGTCAATCCAAATAGTTCTTTCTCTGATATGTAATTTTGATGGTATGTTTATCAGGTCTGTTAACTTCAAGTTCATGCCTGAACCAGTATTCATATCCAAGGGATTTGCAATCTTTTTGCTGGCTTCTCACCTCATATTACTTGCTTTATTTGCACATTATAGATGGTGCAAGTAGGTAAAAAGGTTTTGTTTTTTTTTTTTAATTAATTATAGGAAAGAATTTGTTGCATTAGGATTTGAAGAACACATCTTTAAGCTTCTCGATTTGATGCAATGACTAATCTTACTTAACTGGTATAAATAAATATTAATATAAGGATGCAGCTTGCTATTTTACAAGTGTTTCCTTGTGTTTTTTTCAGACATGAAGGAGGGCTTTTCAACTTTCTGCATTCCAGATATGTCTCTATGAGGCTAAGCTTTGCTCTTTTCTTTTCCTCTTCTTTTAAGAAGTCAGGCAAGAGCAATTCGTCATCCATCAAGGTTCTTACCAATGAACGTAAGTATTGCAGTCTAAGAAAATTCAAGAGAACTAGATTAATCATACTTTTGTCCGAATAATGAAGCTGCCTACCTCTTCTGGGTCACCATTTCTCTTTTTCACTCCCTTCATCAGCTGAATTAGATTAATCTTGCTTTTCACTCAGATATTGTGACGACTATGTTTGTTGGAAATTTCATTGGCATTGTATGTGCGAGGTCATTGCATTATCAATTCTATTCATGGTAAGTTATGCTGGGCACAATCATTTCCTAATTTCTGTTAATACCACAAGTTTCAGATGCTAAAGTTGCTTGCCAATAAGATGCTGGAATTTTCTTGCAAAGTTCTAGGAGCCTGAGCAAATCTCCTGTTTATAATATTTTGAAGACATTCGTTTTTGATATACATACATATATTTGTCTATGAAGTTTTATGTGAATAAACTGACTTTTTGTGTAACTTTACCTATCAGCTTTTTGTTCAATTGTTTCCCAGTTATGCTGGCATTTCAATACGGGTTGTTTTTATGCAGATACGTGTGAACTAGCTTTTTCTTATTGTTGGCCAAGTAGTAAATATCCAATAGCCTATATCAGATTACAACATTCATGATTTCCCTCGATAATGCTGAACCCATCTTGAAAGCAAACAAACCTTATGACTTGTGAGCATATTATATAACAATAATACATGTGTTTCAATGGTGCCTATTCTTATAACTTGGCGGGTATTTGGTACAGGTACTTCTATAGCTTACCTTACCTTCTGTGGAGAACTAATTACCCAACATTGATACGGTATGTTATTACACACCCTTTGCTTTGCTAAACCCCTAGTGTACTTATATTCTATGTTGATTTCATATAAAGATCCATTTTTTACGTCTCAAGCAGTTTAATTTTGTTCATGGGAGTGGAGATGTGCTGGAATATCTATCCTTCAAGCAGTCTTTCGTCAGGACTTCTTCTCTGCTTTCACTTAATCATACTCTGGGGTTTGTGGTCGGCTCCACCTGATTATCCTTATGTGCTTGATAAGTCATCCACTCACAAAGACAAATAGAAGTTCAATAGTTTCCTGCTCTTTTCTTTTCTTATTTCTTTCTTGTGTGGAGGGATAGAACAATTGGTAATGGTTTCTCCTTGACCCTCCCTTTAATGTACTGTATATGTATCTTGGAGCAAGCTAAGACTGGATTTGGAGGTAAACAGGATCATATAAAAGCCAAAACTGTTTTTTTTTTACCTCGTGTTATGAATTTATGATCCACATGACTGCATTGACTCCGAAATCTTCAAATTTTATTTTTTGAAAATCTTGTGCCAAAAATAATGGAATTTAGCTAGTGTAGTTGATGAACCGTGTGTTCGTATTAGAACCTCTCATTTGAGGATGTCTTTGTGAATTTTCATAAACATAGATGTTAACTTAAATCAAGGTCTTCCTGCATTAATATCTATTGGCCAAAACAAAAGAAAGGTTATATCCATGAACTGATTTAAGTGGAATTCAATATCAAATATTTAAGAAACTATACTACAAAAGAATTAAACGAGTTTTCTCCCTACCAACGAGTAATTAATTTGAGTGTTAGACATTTCAATTTTTATAAATAGAGAATTGTGTTTAAGTTTTGTTAAAAACACTCTTAAGACTTATGAATTTGAACACAAATTAATCTTTACTTGTACTATCAAACAGATAAAAAATATTTATGATCATAAAAAGAAGAGTTTCATCTGTGTTGTCGCCAGTCGTCACTTGGTCTATTTAAAAATAAAATGATCTTAAATTTGAATTTCTACATGATAGAATAAATAATTATATATATATTATATATATATATATATTTGAATTTTATTGCCGCCCATGGGCACGGATGTTCAATTTCATTCTCTTTGTCGTACCAAATGACGAAACTACCCATTAACTTGAAATATTAATTTAATATTATAAATAAAGCTACTCTAAATATAATTTTGGCTTTTGGCTCCTCGCTGCAAAGAGGGAAATAGGGAATAGCAGTAGTATATAGCACAAAACAAATTTATTACTTTCTGTTTTGAAGAAAAGAAGTGGTAGTTTTGTAATTGCGCTTCCTTGTGATCAATCGGGTCACCACTCACCCGTGTTCTTTTTTATTAATCAGATTCATTTATTCGTATCAGTTCTTACGCGCATTTCGTGACGTTGAAGCCTTGTCTTTGCGGTGCTCAGAGGCTACTGAAGAAATTGTAGCTGTATTGATCATGGTTAGGGTCTCTTCTTCCCTTATTTCGTTCCGTTACTTGATTCTGTTACCTAGAAATTTTCTTTTATCGTATTCTGATTCCTGATGGCGATTAGGGTTTAGATAATCCAAGAACAATCTGATTCGATGAGTGCTATTTGAGCCTCTAACCACGTCTTCCATGTTATTACGGTGATTAGGGTTTAGGAATTGATTTGGGGGTTGAATTTCGATCTTGTTGGTCGATAATCGTTTGAGTTTAACTAAGCATTTTGGTTTTTATCTGAAGTTTATGTCTTGATTGGGATGTTTACCGGTTGGATCTTGGCGTTATATACATTTTTGCCTCTTGCTTAGTGGAACAATTAAGATGGCTACTTCTCTGATTGAGGTTATTACACGGATGCTTCTTATCAATATTGTCTTGTACTCTTGTGTTCTTAACACCTGTTACCAACAAAATTAAAAAAATTAGTAATACATTTTTTAAAATAAACATAGAACTATTAAAATAATGCCAATTTTCAATAAAGCTATTACGCAAATATTTCAACAACTCTTGTATAATAAAAATCCGGAGCTTTGTAACCAAAAAAAAAAAAAAAAGTCCGGAGCTTTGCTCTGGAGACTGCGAGGGCAACCCAAATATAATCTGGAGCTGTTTGCAATTGAAAGAATATGATATATAGTTGCTTTTCTACATTTGTTCCTCATCTCTACATTTCTGCATTTGAAAGAATATTAAGTGGAGTATCAGGCAAAACAGCAAAGTCGCACCAAACAGAGCGGGTTTTGAAACCCTTATCCAAAATTCATTGCTTTGGTGTATTGGGTCCTCCAAAAGGCTATATTTTGGATATATAATCAATTAAATCAAAATTTCAAACGTTTTAGGACTTATGATCTATGCTCTTGCCATACCACCCATATTGTAGGATTTTACGATCTTCTAATCTTGCAAGTGATCTTAAGAACATTGCTTCTGATTTAAATTCCATTTCACTAGCCAGGCTTTTTCGCTCATAATCTGTTTCATTTCATTTTGTATTAATTTATTGGAGTTTCACATGGGCATCATTTTTTGGTTTTGTAACCTCACTCCCCTCCTTTGTACCTTTTATGACAGGACGGACATGATTCAGAAGACCCAAAGCAAAGCACTTCTGATATGACTGCTTTTGTAAGTTGTTCAACTCCACTTTTTGAAGAACTCGGGGTTTTGTTTTCTGATTGCATATGTTCATGTATGTCAATTCTGTTATTAACAGAGTTAACTGATATCTGAACTTCTGCTATCTTTTAAACCGGCTTATGTTCTTTCACATTTTGAAGAGCTCAAGTGGTGTGCCTGATTTAAAATCGGGAAAGCTTTTGCTTATGTTATTTCATATTTGTGTTTTAATGCCAATGAGCTCTGATTTTTGTCTGTCCCTTTTCTCTCCAGGTGCAAAATCTTCTTCAGCAGATGGTGAGTTGTATACTGTAGACTCCTAGAGCAACATGTTGGTTAATGGTTATAAAATATATTCCATTAATGCTAATTGGTTTGTTTTTTTCTTTCCCAGCAAACTAGGTTCCAGACAATGTCAGATTCCATTGTTTCAAAGAATATCCTTTTTTAGTATATGGTAACGCTCCTTTGATTTGATCCTTCTTGAGAGGGTGGTGGGTAACTCTTGACGATTTCTTTGAATTTTCAGTGTTTCTTGTCATACATGAGTCAACGAGGCTTGCGGATAGCATTTCTAAAGTAGATCATGATTCATTTGCCTACATTCTTAAATGAGAAATTTCCAAGAAATGTCATTGTTTTGGTTTGGAAATTAAATGGAACCTTGAATTTTTCATTCTGAGGCGTTAAGATGAATCAAATCTATGGTGGCTTCAACCTCATAATTGTGTCATTTGAGTGCTTGGGTTTCATAACATATGTGCTTGTTTCTCTTACTCATCATTGGCAAGTCTACAGTATCCATCTTATGAAGTAGGTATGATACTACCCAACAAGTGGTGAATGACATATGACTCACTAAATTAGTGCTCAAGGCATATTGACATTGATACCTATTTTACAAGAAGGGTATTGTTGTGTGGACTTACCTATTAATCAAAATGCCAACATTTTTCCTTGACGTCTATGCACTCGATGATATGGGAAACCGTATAAATGAGTTGGAGCAAAGCATCAATGACCTTAAAGCGGAGATGGGCGTGGAGGGCTCTCCATCACCTGCAGCCACTGCTAAGCCAAAGCAAGAAGACGATTCAGCTTAAGTTTTGTACGAGTTCAAATGCTTGTGGTTATTTTCTTGCGTTACATCAGGATTTCGGAATGATGACACCTATCTATTTCTGCATAGTGTTTACCGTGTTGTGTGATCACGAGCGCGTTCCTTTGTATCTAATTATTTTACTAGTATAAACAATTTTTATGACGTTGTATTTCCTTCTTGATTTGTGCTTGATTAACTACTAATCGTGTATGGAAAAAAGAAGATACTTTACCTCCTATATTGTGATTACACTATTGTCAGTATTAGTTGCGTATTTCAGTCTACGAATTACTGAGGCACGTGGACACATTAACATAATGGGGGCAACATGTGCCAAATATGCTATTCAGAAACGATGCACCCTTCTTTTTGTCAATTCCTTCTGTGATGTTGGATCTCTACATCTGACCGATTTATGAGAAAGGATTTTTTTTTAGTGTAAAACTAATGAGATTTGATAAAGTTAAATTGAGACAAGAAGAGCCAAAGAAAAATATGGACATTTTATATATTTGATTATTTTACTTATAAACTCCTTTTTGGTCTTTCACTTACTAAATTTCACGAGTTTTATGCTTAATAAAAACTTTAGTATTTCACTATTTCCCTTATGGTTTCGGACTTCAGTTGGAGAAATAGTTTTAACAGGCATCTCTATATATTTATATAGAGATATCAACAATCACATGATCTGGCCAAAAAAACAATCACATTATGTTCTTTTTACTAGCTTGGCCTTTCGAGATCTCCTAGGTCATTCGGAAGGACTTTCTAAAATTAACAAGGGTGTTTCTACAACATCTAATGCCCACTTGTTTATTTCGTCAGTCAGATAAGATGATATCTTCCTCTTTGATGGAATCTTGTGCCTTTTCGTTTCTTCTAGACTGAATAAGAAATTGTTTTACTTTATCCTGATTAGGCTGTGTGAAGTACACAATCAATTGCTTTATACATCACGCAGAAGTTTTATTGTTTAGGAATCGAAAGCAAATTGAATGAAGCCATCACTATTAAATCCTTTTAATAAGCATTTTTACATGACCTATCACATTTATTTGACAGCTCTACATAATACGCATATGTATATGCGATCATTTCCATATGTTTTTTTTCTGACAGATTCATCATCAGATTTTCACTTAGGACTTAGTTGTTTTAATACAACATATAGAGGAATTTGATCTCTCATGTGTGATTCCAAGAGCCCAAGAACATCATGGTTCTAATTGGGTCTTCTGGTCGTGCACGTGGCCTTCGTCTCTCGGTTTGTGTAGACATGAAAGGCCTTCGTTGCTTCAACGAGTCGTAGACTTGCCGGAGCTTCTCTCCGATCGATATTCCGGCGTCATTATTGGGGCGAGAGGCATCGCCGGAGACATGATGAGGCTTCATCCTTCGCCTCTATGTGTGGTTAAAACTGTGAGGCTGGGATATTAGAACATGAGAATGGGGTAGTGAGGTCTATATATAGAAACTCATCAAGGGCATAAATAAAAGTAAATGGCACTAAGGTAGCAATCAAATCAAACTGTATCTAGTAGTGCTTGCTTGTGGGGACAAGATTCCTCGAGTTTTTGGATTACAGATCATATATCCACTCTTGAAATTATGGTGTCAATGTCATAACTAGTTTCACAGATCACTTCCCAATCAGCTGATCAAAAATTGATTTAGCTTAATTGGAAAATTTTTAGTGGAAAAACTGACTTGAATCATATTAATTTTTGTCTATATCATTAAAATAAATAGATAATAGATATTGGGTACCATTATTCATATTTAACAAATCTTACTTTTCATTTTACTTTTTTTTTAAATAATATGTTTAGGTGAGTTGGCATGGGGCTCACCAAGGCTAGGGCATGCCTCCAGGCTCTATGAGCGTTTATAGAGGTACTTATAGATCACCTATCAATAAGGCTCTCACATCGACAGTAGAATTCGAACTCATGATCTTATGAGTTATGAGTTGACTGCTTACCAACTGAGTCAATCTTTATTGGTTTCATTTTATTTTTTAAATTCAGGATAATACCTGTGTTGTTTCTAAAATTAGTGTAAAATTAGAAAAAAAAAAGATTAAATTTAGGTGAGATTTCTTTTATTTTTATTTAATTTTTTTTAATACATATATATAATATGATAAAATTTTTATACATGATTAATTATAGCAAAAAAAAAAAGAATCTTCTTTTATAATCAATGAGATAAAATCAAAATCAAGTTTATAACTTGTAACAAAAATATAAGAAAAACCTTACTTTCTTACAAAAATATAGTGCGCGTCTTCTTACTTCTTGTCTCCATCATCAACAATAAGAGAGAGCTACTTTAATAGATTCCATTAGGCTTTTGTCTCCTCTGCTTTTGCTTTTTACCTTTAAAAAAGTAATCTTCCTTTGTATTATTCAAACGAAATGATTTAATAAACAATGTCGCTAGCGATAAAGAATCCCCTTATATTATAAGCAGGGGTATATTTTGGAGAATGCCCACTTAGATACGCTCTAATAAGAGGTAAAATCAACTTAAAATAGCTTATTATTCCTCACAACAACATTACAGTCACTTCGGAATAATGGAAATGGAATCAAAACAAAACAGCATAAATTCTTTTAGATAAGTTGTCAGATTTCAATAAGACACTTATCTTCTACGCCCTACATTCCAATCTACAATTACCTTTTTGCTTTTCCACACACTTCAAAAGAAAAAAAGAATAAAATAAATAGAGCGGGCAAGTTAGAATAGAAAAAAAGTTAACAAAAGAAAAGAAAGAATATATGCATGAAAGATTACTGTGCGATACGTTGGGCTGTATAGATACGTGAGAATATATATATGCCTTATTATGATGGAGACGCACAACGAGGCCCATCTAATTCAAATGGATAATAGTGACTCGTTCGACCTCAGGCCCATGATATCTCAGTGATCTTAATCTTGTTTTCAAATGAAAGGCCCGATAATGAAAAAAAAACGAGAAAGGCCCAATTCTCACTCAATTGTAATGTTTATACTCAGTTAAATTTGGAATAGAAACAACTCAAACAAGAGAGTTGTGATTAATTTAGTAGTCCATCTAATGATCAGAAATTTGTGCTAATTATGTATTTCTTGAAGAATCCTTTGATAAAAGAATCAGGTTTATATATTTAATGTCATATTCATCATTGAAAGTTAAATAGGTAATGCTTTTGAATGGTTATTTATTACCTTATTATTGATAAAATTTATAATAAACATTACTTAAATTTTCTCTTAATCAAAATGCAAATGATCACTATGAAGAAAGTGGAAACTATTGAAAGTAATGTCGTTCTGGATCATCATCATCCATGATCCATCCACCCAACATTTGATAAGTGCTTATTTTCAATGCATGACTTTCGATGTCATTGATGATATTATAGGACTTTATTATTTTCCACTCTTCAACGTTATTATTGGCCAACATTCCAATCAAGTATTTGCTTTTCAACTTGTTCCTTTTTACCATTATAAGGATTAAGGAATACATTGCAGTGTCAGTGGTAATTGGTAAATACAAGAGAAAATCTGCTCCAATCCAATTTGTTAATTTTTTTAATGGTTAATTTCGTCTTTCGGTCTCTATCACTTATTACTAAGACATTTTTTTTTTCTTTCTGAAAATCAACATAACCAATTTTCAGGTATCAGGTATTTTCTCAGTGGCTTATATATATCATGCTTTCTCGGATTTGATTCTATTTCTCTAGATCCTTTTTTTTTTTGGCAAATGAATTTTGTTGCACATAACGTCCCAGTTCACTTAACTTTCATTTTCTTTTGTACCGAAATTGCATATTATCTTTTTGGCTGTCGAATTACTCATTTTCCGAAATCGTTCCACCTACAATTATTGTGGTAATGAAGTCTAATTAGCCCGTAACTACGAAGTGATTATCTTTACACCATAGCTGATAAAAGTTTCGACTTTTACTTTATCTTGTCCTTCTATTTTCCCAAGCTTAAAAAGTCTAAACCAAGTGGAGATGATATCCATAATCCATCATTATCATCATTACCTAAAGAAAAGTAGAAAACAGATAATGATCAAATAGGGTTTCTGAAACCTTGAAATACTGCAAAGCAAATCGTCTATGACTAAATAGTAAATACTAAATAGTGAACTGCAGGAAACGCTCTTTGGGAGGATTGAGATATGGGAATTTTTCTAGATTCTAAATAAATGATAGCCATGGAAGAGGGGACCCAAGAAATCATCATGTGGCTGACATGAAAGTTTCTGGATATCATGATTAACTTTCAATAATTAAATTTACTAATTGATGTGCATTATTAAGTCTTTTTTGACCAAATAATTCGCCCCAGAATCATAACTCTCTTGGAGCTTTCTAGAATTTTAGCAGGTGAAGTTAAATAATACGAAGCAAATGCATGACTTAGGTTCTTTAGTACGTGTTGAAGAATATGTCACATTCTGACAGCATATTATATATATGGGTTATACATCTCTAAAAAGACCAACTTATATGAATATTCTGCTCTAAGATAAAACCATCAATTAGGCTTTGTAAAGTGACGATGATTGAGATTAGGTTCCACTTCTTTGTTTTCTCTCCTTCTTACAGCTGATAGTTATTAACAAACAAAAGATTTAATGGCTCCTTTCAGCTATATGGAGTTCTTATTCATCAACTGATGGCCAACTAATCTAAACTTGCATGAATGAGATAACGAAATAAGAATTCTATGGCTAAAGCAAAAAAGTGAAAAAATGAACTGAAATATAAAAACAAAGAATCCTACTGTCCCTGTAATAACACATTAATACTGATCCAAGTACCGACCAGTTCTTCAAAGTCTCGGAAAGAAAGGAAAAAGTAGCTAACAAGTGCCATACTATTGAATCGGAGTCGAGAAGATGCCTTTATACTTTCATTCTTAGCTCTTAAGTAAAGAAATTAACACTGAATGGCTACTAATTGCATGCATGAAGTGCTAATTAAAAGAATTCGGAAGAGAAAAAAAGAAAACTTTGGTACACATAAAAATCTACTTTACAGATAAGACTGAGTGAAAAAGGGAGATTTCAGGTCCTACACATTGATAACATAGCATTACAAGGCTATTATTGGCCTTTCTTAAACAAAACCCCAAAAGCTGTACTCAAAGAAAGAAAGGAAGAAAGTAAAAAAACGCTGAATAAGGACAAGGCATTAAAGATCCTCCATACCCTGCAACTAGCAAGTAGTAACTATCCCTTCTAGACTAATCTCTAATTATATGCAACAGCCAATAGTACAAAAATAAAACCCCCACTTCCCCTCACCATTAACATTATTTAACACTAATTAATATTCAAATCCTCCACTTGACGTAGTATCACATGACAGAGCACCCACCTTCATATTCATCCACGTCATCACCATAGTGCTTGATCCGATCAGACGGCGGCGGAGGTGGCGGCGGCAGAAGGCGAGAGTAGGTTGCAGCATAAGCATGCATGGGAGGTGCATAATAGAGAGCACTAGTGCTTGGATATGCTGTATTATAGCTTAAACCATATACTTGTGGTGGTGGTCCTAAAGCAGCAGGAGGAGGAGAATAGTACATTGGTGGGTATGATGGGTAAGCATGTTGAATTGGAGGCCCAAGATCCATGGCAGCCATTGAAGCAGCCAATTTACTTCCTGCTTGTGGTGGTGGTGGTGCTGTATCAACCATACTTTCTCCACCTCCATTGTTATTACTATTGGGAGACCCATCATTGATTTGACTCTTATTATTCTTATTCTTCTTCTTCTTCTTTTTCTTCTTTTTACCTCCTTCACCATTTCCACCGCCACCGCCTGCTCCTCCGGCTTCCTCACAATCACTGTCTTCTTTGTCTGATTCTAAGCACTCTTTTTCATCAACATTTGGTGGACCCTTCAGTTCAATGTCGTCATCCACAAGTGGTTCACTAGTATTCTTCTTCTGGTTTTCCTTTTGCTTATGACTATTATTATCACCCTTGGATTTTGCAGACTTGTTGTTATCTTTCTTGTTGTTGGGCTTTTCTGGCCATAGCTCAGCTAGTTTCCCTGATCTTAGAAGCTTCTTGATGAGTGTGTCAGCGTCCACGTTACCGGTCACTGTAACCTTATTCTGTTGAGAATCAACCTCCGTGGTATACACACCTATAAGGATGACAAATTTGTTATGATCAGTTTAAGTTTAGAATGTAAAAATAATATACAGATGTATATGATACCATCGATTCCCTGAAGGACTTTCTTGACTGTCTTCTTGCAGCCTTCGCAGTGAATCAAGACTTTCAACACCCAAGTCTGCATATATAATATAGTGAATAAACTGATTGATCACAGACAAACATGTGAAACAAGAAGAAGAGGATTAATTTGAGAGAGGAAGATTGTAGTTGGAGTGTTGATTACCTGGTATTTCAGGGATTCTACAGGAGGAGCTTCTTCTTCAACTGCCTTTGCTGCCATATTTTGGAGTTAGTTCGTTTTTGATGGAGTGAGAAGTAAGGTATGCGAAATGTAGTGTGTGTCTGTTTGTAGCCAAAGGTTTAAAGGGAAAAGCCAATGGAAATTGCAAATACTCCCTCTGTTTGTCCGTACCCCAAAAAGAGAAACTACTGTTAAAGGCTCCGAGAAAAAGTAAGAGAATGAGTGTCAATGCCACACCACCTTAAACATCCTACTCATCAACCACTAAGCTTATGACACATCAGCAAACTTCACGTGATTTACCACCCACGTGAGCACTAATAGAATATGTGGGGGTGAATTGAAAAAAAAAAGGTGTAGCATTTTCAATAATATTTCTGATAGATCCTGCTGTAATTACAATGGTTATTTATTTATTTATGCTTCGGAGAGAAGCTTTTTAAGTAAGTGTTTAGAATTTACGTTTTAGTTGCGTAGGGAAGTAGATGAGGGGTCCAAAAGGCCCTCAGCATAAATTTTTGTGGCATCTTCTGCAACTGTATCTGTCATATCAAAGCGGTTTTAAGGGCTTCATCACTTTTGGTACCAACTCATTCTTTCCCTCTCAGCCTCTTGGCTCCTTCTTCTCCATGACCCTACAACCCACCCACCTATTCACCTCGGAATGTATCTCAGAGGCTAAAAAGATTCATAAAATCAACCTGAATACGTCTAATCAAGATTAAGTTTCAAGCAATACAGGTTAAGAATTGCTATCAATGAGTTTAGTGAAATAAGAAGAGCAAAATAGCAAGGTCAAACTTAAATCAATCCTGTCTAGTACAGCATCACATGCAAAAAGAGATAGGAATACAGAAATAAAGAAAAGAAATGGACACACAAAGTTCCACCTGTATAGAACTCACCACCAGTACCTTTTTCTATCAAAAATTGATTACAGATTGTATTGGACAGATCAGATGGCTGAAAATATTAAATAGGTCATGGCAGGGTATTTATCAATTGACCAAGTCCATAGAGCAAATGAATTAGACAACAAATTTGTATAACTAACTACAACTACTACTTAAATATCTCTTGAATTCAGATTTGATCAAATAAACTAAAACAACCGTCTATCATGTGACGCCAGTAACTGCTATCTGATGCAAGTAAGACTAGATCAATGATTTTGATATGTATATAGCAAGCCTGCTGTAAGTGAATGAGACTCTTGCGTCTGTCACCCTTGCACATGCATAAATAATATGCACTTTAAAGTTTTAGACGTAAAAAAGCCAATCACAGGATTGTACGCTCTTTTTCATGTCATGCCCATATTTTTGCTCTGCCGTGGTACTTGCCTTTGCTGGTGATGGGTTGATTTTACAAAAGCATATGAACTGGCTGTATCCACAGTACTGAAGGGCAGCTTTAAACTGCCAAGTTCTGAGTAAACTGCCAAGTTTAATTTCTTACTTTAAATCCTACCCCGTTCGTGGTTCTTGCAACTTACCCATGCCCATTTACAGATGCAATTTCTGAGTAAAACTGAAACTATTTAGCTCCCACTTTATGCCAACCAAATGCATCACGTTTATCATAAGGTCTAGAGAATCAAAGGAAATATCAAACCTTCAATTATGATCAAATATTTTATTTGTTATATGTCTGAAAGGATTTGCTTACAACTTTTAAACTTTAAGCCTCAGCTAGTTCTCTAATAAACTGAAGCCATTGAATGATTCAAGCAGCGAATTGACCCGAATCCAGTTTAAAGTGATTCATATTCACTCCAGGGAATATCTCAAACCAAAACCCGAATAAATTAACAGATATTAGAACAGTTCAGTGCAGCAGTATATCCATGTATCGTTGAAAACACAAAACCAAACGTTTTTTATATCTGAAGTATCCTCCAATACAGAATGATAAAGTATCCCCCAATACAGAATAAATTAACAGCCACTTAGCCATAGCCCTTTAGTTCAAAGAAAGCATACCACCAAGGCAGATTCTACTCATTAAGGAAAATTTTCAAGTATGTAGGTTGAATGGTAAAGTATGCCCATCGGAACTACTTACCCCACCGAGAGAAAGAGAGACAAGCTAGAATGGTAAAGTATGTAGGTCCCTAAGCTGACTATTATTATTCATTTAAGTTTAAGGGTAGTGAATCAACAATATAAAATGATATCTCTCATGGCATAGCAACAAATCAGTTACAACTTTTTTTTTTTTAAAAAAAAAAACCTCATGTGCTAAGGAAACCCTTACCAGAAGCTAACTAGTTTATACATATCAGTTGAGGATCTCTTTGAAAAAAATGAAAGGGTAAAGTGAACGTGCAAAAAGATTATATTGTTAGAGCTCAAGGAAAAGTGAACAAAAAGAAAAGTATTATATCTAATGCGAGGCATTCCAATTAAAACTATATGCTAGAGTCTTAAAACCAATAATATAGAGATGATATACAATATCAATACAAAAGATCCATATCAATGCAGTATGAAATAATAATGGCCACTCGGCTATACCCACTATATACAAGCTTATGGTTTTGACAGGCTCTTTTGAGAAAGTGCCTTCTGACCTTGATTCCTCTCTTCTTGGTCATCCTTATCTAAATACAAAACTATCCAATAATCAACCAATCTGCGGAAGAGGATGAAATTTTATGGCTAAAATTATATAATGTGCCTCAAATTACTGCTAACTAACTAGGCCACAAAGGTTAAAGCATTTCAGGCGACCAAAAAAGGCTCAAATAAAAAGTATTCTAGGCTCACACAAATAGTAATAACTTTATAAAGAAAACAAATAGACGCATTATGAATGCAATACTCAAGGACCAATAGAAACGTAATCACTTGAACGAATCAGAAAACAAACACCTCTCTGTTACAGAAGATTGTGTCACCAGATACAAACTGGCTTGTAACACATATATACTTAAAGGACTTATCCATTCAAAAGGAAAATTACAACCAATAATGACCCTTCATATTGATTTCCATTTCTATACTAGAACAGTAAACTTCCAGGGAGGTGTGGGAGGGATGTATAAGTACTAAGAGCAACAGGCAGGAGATGTGAGGGGAAAAGAAAATAAAATATCTTAAACTACTATTAACTTTAAACAAATTGATCTAGAAACTTGAAATGCAGCATTTTCTGTAGAATTTGAATTAGATATGAAACAAGAGTTAATGTGATCATGTGAAATACACTGGTTATGCTGGAGAAACTCAAGTGGCTATAAAACATTGCTGTCAAAATGCCTTTCTGCATAGAAGAACACTGAAGGTGACCGAAGTGAGAGCCACCAACACTCCCTGCCTGGAACGCCAGAACTCGGTCCATGTTAAGGGTTTGGACACCTCAAATAGTACCTTCCGGAACTGTTCATCCAAGTCATCCAAGGAACCAGTGTTATCTATTACTATGTCTGCTTTACTCCTTTTTAAATCCAGTGACATTTGAGAGTTTATTCTGTTCCTGGCATCCTCCTCACTTGTTCTGTCTCTTGCCATGAGCCGCTGAAGCTGTGTTTCAGGATCAACCCATACAACAATAATGGGCTTTGTCAATTTGTCCATCTTGGCCTCAAATAACAACGGGATATCAAGTACAATAACCTTATACCCTTTCATCCATAGCTTGAAGATTTCCCAAAAGATTCCCGAGGATATATAAGGAGCCAGCAATCTACCAAAAGATTATAACTGAAAATTAAAACTGATTCAAACATAATTTCAGCAACAAAATAATTCCAGGATTTCTTCACAATAATCGGAAGAATTGAATCGAAGCAACTAGCATGACTTAGCGTTCAAAATAAGCAATGAACTTTGGTCTAGAACTAAGAATTGATCACAATCAATTCACAAAGCAGTAGATGTTGAGATATTTGATATAGTTACTACTCTTGATGGATCCTTTCCGTGAATGAAATCAGAGAAAACTGAAGCTATCAACATGCCATGAAAATGCAAATAATGGCATTAAGGATATACATTAAAGTCTCCCAAAATGCATAGGCAAAAGGAAAGTGGATAAACAAAACAAGCTCTACACATCAAATAAAAAACAATGCATATAAAAATAACTTCTTCTTTGAGTTGATATGTAAAAAAGAACTTTACCTATTGAGAAGTTGGCGCTTGTCCGGATCGGAGAAAACAATCTGTCCAAGTCTTGGCCTATTAACTTCTCCATTATCCAGTAATATTTCTTGCCCGAATGCTGCAACAACTTTTTTCCACCCTCCAGTGCCTTTCTTCAATGCATCCTGAAAATCAAAAGTCAGCAGAAGTAAAAATGCATCTTCAGACTGAATTTCACTTCACTTAATTCTGAATTTTTCTTTTTAGAATTGAAAGAACAATTAAAACCAATTACAAGTTCTATCTATGATGCTGTACCAAACGAAGATGAAATATCATCTAAAAAGAACGAATGTGCTTTACCAATCCGTAATGAGTACGATTTTGCTTCGTCTACTTTACCGCATATGCACAACAGAAGTTAAAAAAAAGAAACATACACGTGCGACGACGTCGGCATCGACGATCGGAATGCCCTGAGACTTGAAAAGATTTGAAACGGTGCTCTTCCCAGAAGATATTCCACCAGTGAGTCCAACGATCCTCATCGCCTCGATGGCTAACAGCGACTGCGCTATGCTAAATTGCGAATTGAGAAGGATTCGTCAACGCTTCTGCGAGCAATTGATACCACCATTGACTGCACAATACAATGTAATAATTTAATAGTTAATAATTATTGTTTACAGATTTGGCCATCGAATTGCGCATCTGGTGTAGTGGTATCATAGTACCCTCCCACGGTACTGACCGGGGTTCGATTCCCCGGATGCGCATTTTTTTCTTACTTCGTTGACTAATCACATGGTCTTCTTTAATTTGTAGGTCAAATGATCATTTTGGTCCATTATGTTTCAAAGTGTTCAAATTGGTCCTAAATGTTTGCAAAATATTCCATTTTAGTCTTAAATGTTGGTAAAATGTTTCATTTTGGTCCTAAATTATTGAATTTGGTCATATTTTTCTCGCCTCTCGTTTCAAGTTTAAAGGAATTGTTAAGATGAACTTATAGCTCTAAATTTGTCACATTCGAATTTGAAACGAGAGAGATATGATCAACTTTGTTTGTTTGACCATGAAACGAACAGTCAATTTTTAGGACAGATTTGACTTCGTTTGTTGATAGCCCCAAGTGGATATAGAAAAATAGAAAATACTCTTTGAGAACAATACGTAACTCCAAAAACTCGTCACGTTTGAACTTGAAACGAGTCATATTCAATAGTTTGGACCAAAATGAAATATTTTGCAAACATTTAGGATCAATTTGAACATTTTGAAACATAATGGACTAAAATGAACATTAAGACATACATTTAGGACCAAAATGAACCTTTAATGTATACGTTTTCTTTCTTCCTTTCTCAGTTCAAAAGCCAATTTGTTCAAGTAAACAGCGGAGGTTGCTCCATCTTCATGAGGACGGTACAAGTTTCCCAGATAAGTGCTTTGACACATAGAATTCTTACTGTGATTGATAACTGTACATGTTGTGCTCAGCTCCAACAGGTTCAAGCCCAACTCATCCTTCAAAACCTTCATTCTGACACAACCATCGCTTCTCGCTTCATCACTGCGTGCCAATCCCATGGTCTTCTTAATTCGGCTTTTCTGCTCTTCACCCTTCTTCCAAAACCCCATGTTTTCATTTGCAATTCTCTAATTAGAGCATTCTCCCATGCCCACATCCCTCATACTCCTTTTGCCATATACACACATATGCACAAGAACTCGGTTCTTCCTAACAACTACACTTTCCCTTTCCTTTTCAAATCTTTATCTGACTTCCGCGAATTCCAGGAAGCCCAATGCCTTCGGAGTCACGTTTTAAAATGGGGCCATCTTAATGATATCTATGTCCAAAACTCACTTCTGGATGTTTATGCGTCTTGTGGCCATATGGACTTGTGCCGAAAGCTGTTTGATGAAATGCTTCAAAGAGATGTTGTGTCATGGACAGTATTGATTATGGGTTATAGAAATGTTGGGAAGTATGATGATGCCTTGTTTATCTTTGAACAGATGCAATATGCAGGTGAAGTGCCTAACCAGGTGACAATGGTAAACGCCTTAGCTGCTTGTGCAAATTTTGGTGCTATTGAAATGGGTATTTGGATACATGATATCATAAACAAGAATGGGTGGGAATTGGACGTCATATTGGGGACTGCGTTGCTTGAGATGTATGCAAAATGTGGAAGAGTTGAAGAAGCGATGAATGTTTTCAGAATCATGAAGGAAAAGAATGTATTTACTTGGAATGCACTTATTAAAGGGCTAGCTTTAGCTAAAAGTGGGGAAGAAGCGATATGGTGGTTTAATAGAATGGAGGAGGAAGGAATTAGAGCAGATGAAGTGACTCTGGTTGCAATACTTTCTGCTTGTAGTCACTCAGGTTTGGTAGACACGGGACAACAGATTTTTAGTTACTTGGTCAATGGGAAATATGGATTTTCTCCCAATGTCAAACACTATGCATGTATAGTGGACATTTTAGCACGTTCTGGCCGTTTCAAAGAGGCTTTTGATGTCATGAGACATATGCCTTTTGAACCTACAAAAGCTATGTGGGGATCCTTATTTGCTAGTTCCAAATCTCAGGGTGACTTGGAATTCAGCGAGTTTGCAGCTAGAAAGCTAGTGGAACTGGAGCCGCATAATTCTGCATATTATATTAATCTTTCAAATCTGTATGCAGAGATGAGAAGATGGTCCGATGCTGAAAAAGTAAGGCAAATTATGAAAGATAGACAGTTAATCAAGGACCTGGGGAGTAGTTCTGTGGAAATTGAACCACAATGGCACGCCAATGTTTAGTGTGGTACTCTCGAAGCATTGATATGCAAGTTAGGATATAGAGTGATAGAAGAAATTAAGACTAAGTTAGCTGACACATTTTTTTAAGTTCCGCTGTTTTACAATGAGTATATTTCATGATTGTTACTTTGCTAGTGACTTATAAGCTTATCAAGTGTTGTACTCTGTTTTACCAGCAATGTCTTTTTTCATAGATTTGAATTACTTCGACCATGGAGTACATTAATTAATATCTAATATTATATGGCTCTACCCCTTACCCTTTTCTGGTCGTCCATATTTTAAAACTATAGTACAAAATTAATAATAAGAGGAAAATTTTTATTTGATCCCTTCTTTTTTACTGAGTTAACAATTTAGTCCCTCATTTATTTTACATAACGGGCACGCAAAGCCTCTAGTAACATTATATATCTAAGATATTTTACCAATAAAGTACTTCAGCGTTACATTCTTCTTTTTCATAATATTGTTGGAGAATAATGTAGCGTGATTACTCTTGATTTGCATATTCAAATAGTGTGTTGACGCAGGCAATGATATTAAACTAAAGTAAATTTTGAAGGGAAAAACTAGTAAAATGGTATTTGTCATGTATTAATGATATAAATGTTTGATGTTTCAATAGAAGCAACAAGGTTGACCCTGCAGAAGTATATACCGGGTCTATATTTACTTCAGCCTACATGTTAGGGTGCATTCATTTACATTATTAAGTAGAAACAGTTAACTAGAGACTGAAACGCAACCATTGAAACATCATTAGTTCATTACGGGCTGTCATTTCATACTGCTTCGCAGACTGTCTCTGGCTTTAAGAAGTTATGATATTCCAGCTGAGTCATTTCTCCACCATGCACTGGGTCAAATTGACATCGATAGAAGCTGCACAGTAATTAAAAGAGTCAACTGTACATCATTGACATCGATATAACATAAAATGTCACAGTACGACAATCATTTAAAATGCGGATTACACAAGGAAAACGAGAATTTATCAGGAAAAGGGATTTCTCTGCAGTCAGAAAAGGATCAACGAAACGTAATAAATAAAATGATATGAGAAAGAATACGCAGAGCTACATCCTCAACTTGAATAATCAGTTGAGCAATACTGTTAAGCGAATGCCATTAAGATCTTTTCCAGATGTAAGGAAAAATAAAAAATGAAAAGAAACGTTCTCTAATCATTAATCACCTAATAAAACCAATTGGATGTAAGATAAACATAATAGCAATTGCTATAGCCTAAATTAAACTGCATGTTGTCATTTGATATAAGTTTTACCTTCCATCCATGCCAAGAATGATGATCGTATTCTTTTGATGACCAAATGCAACTATGTAACGAGAACCCTCATGTAAGTGAAACTGAGCTACTGACCGCTCTGAATTGAAATACTTGGGCAATACTCCTGCAAGTGCAAAGTAAAAAAAAGATTAACAAGATAAAACTGAGATAATTAAAAATGAAAACTACTGATAACTAAAATGAGGAAATTAAAAATGAGAACTCCTAATAATTAAAACTGAGGAAATAACAAGAAACTCAAATAAATATAGGGGTAAGCAGGGTGTCAAACTCACAGTTGCATCAATTAACGTGAAATTAGTATCATGAGTATCAACTAAGCCACGACATGCCAAATAAGTGATATTTTTTAGTATGACGATTAAAATACAACTGAGTTGACCTCACTAGAAATTGATCACATAAGGAATACATTAGGCTCAACCTTGGCTTGTTCGGTCACTGAGGAGACCATACTATAACCAAATATTGCAATGAATAGAGGCTACCCCAAGAGTCGTATCACTACAGTAATACTACATCATAACATCGGACTTAAGAACCACAGGACATTGCAGCTTCATATTTGGTAACATCTCGTATCATTCAAATCCTTCCAATGTCAATAGTGTATTACTGTATTTGAATCCCTTCCATTGTACTTTTCCTCAGGCCAAAATCCATTTTGGAAGGAAAGACTAAGAGAGTGAATTTAGTTAGGGAAACTTTACAAGTGGCTTTCTGCACAGGATCCAAAGAACCGAATACCGCAGTTCTTCCTAAAACGAGTTTTTATTAGCCTAACGAGTAATGACTATTATACTTTTTGGCATTTTTGATTTTGACAATAAAAAAAGAAGAAGAGACCTTTAAGGCTTTAAGAACAATTTTATTTACAGCACTTGTATATGCTTATAACTAAACCACAAAACCTGCCATTTAAAAAGTAATTATTGAAAAAAAAGTGATCACTGTCAAAATCTGAAAACTCACAATAATCCCAGTCTGCAGACACACATTGAGCTCAATTCCTTTTAACTAACATTTCTGGTGTTTGGTCACAGATTATTATCTTAACATTCAAACTCCTATACAGCACGTTAAGTTAGAAAGAACAATTAGATGTTTTACCTTTGAGGTTAATGAACGAACGAGATGAGCTAGATGGTGTAATAGCAGCATCAGAATTGGATGTACTTGGTAACTTTTCATGCTCGGGCCCACTAGAATTGCCCTTAAGGGTAAATACATGGACCGTGCCCTTGTCACTAGATACTGCTAGCCACTGAGCAGTGGAAGAGAATGCCAAACTATAGATCTCTGCCGCATTTGCACCCCTTCTTACCTAAATTTGATGTCCCATAAAGTTATTTATCAGAATCAGAAGCCATCAAGTTTACATAGAAAGTTCAATCTCGCAGAGGAGAGAAACAATTTATTCAAACAACAGAAAAGAGCAAATGCTAAATAGTAACAAACACGAAAAATAACATCTAGGGGTAACAAAAAATTATCCCTCAAAAGGTATATTAGCCATTCAAGCTTGTTTTCTACCACAGATTTGACTAATTCCCCAAGATATTGGACAATGGATATATTCGGTTGAATTTAAACCACCAGCAAAGATAAAAAAAATCTGTTCAACTTTGCCAGTATGAACTGATGTCATCTAAAAACCCTTAATTGAATGATGAGGTCTGTACCTGTTCAAATGGTGAACTTTTATCGCTCAATATGCATTTTATTACCCATCTGAAGCTAAAAAAACTTTTTGCAGCGTAAGTAATTGAACCAGTGAATACTAGCAAGTAGCAACTCACCCAATCGTTTTCTAAAGCTATTTGGCATTCAATTAGTCCGCATCTTCATGCCAAACTATTAGGAAGGAAATATAGAAAATTGGAACCTAAGCCAGTAAAGCTTTTACGGCAGCATAATGCAAACTCAATAATACCGTCTAAGAGCATATAGATAATGTTTCAGCGCCAACAGATGATGCCAATCAAAGCCAAAATATAATAGTGATTAAGAATAAGAAATTTCACATACTTCTTGAAGAAGCGTGCCATTAGCTGTCTCGAAAATCCTAATAAGAGTACCCTTGGTGCTGGCGGTGGCGAGTAACTGCCCATCAAGTGTGAGTGCGAAACAAGCTAATCCAGAATCATGCGCCGAAATAAATTTGGTCTTCTTCTGCGCATAATGCTCAACTCGAATCTGGCCCTTGTGCAAAGCAGGGCATGCCAACACCAGAGAATCGGCCAATTGCGAAACTTCGCAGAGCCCTTTGGGGTTCGCAACAGTCTCAATCTGATCTAGCAACTTGAGGTCCGCGAAATTGTACACGAATATCTTCTGCTCCACGACTACGATAATCCGGTCTCGTCGAAGTCGGACTCCACGGACAGGAGCTCGGAAAGAGAGCTCACCAATGCACCTGCCTTCATGATCGTCCCAGATCATGACCTTATTGGGAGAGAATTGAGGATGGGAGCCACCTCCGATGAGTGCGAGTATATTACACCGAAAGAGCATCTCGACGTGGCCGATTCCACCGGAATTGCCATCGGAACCACTGAACTCTCGACGAAAGTGCTCACGGAAAGGGTCGCAATCGTAGATACGAAAGCCGTTGTCGATGGCGGCAGCGAAACAAGCTCGGTCTTGGTTGAAGGAGAGTCGTAACAGGGAGGGAGGGGAAGAAGGCGGAGCAGGCGAATCCGGCGAAGCATTGAGGTTGTGATCGTGATCGCGAGGCATGATGGAATCCAAGTCAAGAGTCTGAGATTGGTCAGAGTAAAAACTAGGAATTGGATTCGTATTGAGATTAGGGTTTGGCCAAGGAGGCGACGAGGAAGTTGAGAGGGTGGCCATGGGAACACGCAGTTTTTAAACCTTCAAAAGATCATCATCATCATCATCAACCCCTCTCACTCACTCACTCATCTTCAAATCATTTCCTCCTCGGTTTCGGACTGGGACTCCTCCAATCCTAGTGTACAACAACTTCATTCGGGAATAGGATTCTCAGATTTTCTGCAAAAGGACAATTTTCTCCTTTTCCTGCAAATTAGCATTACACTACCAGTGGCTTCTTTATAATTTATAAAGGAGACGAGCGGAATGACATTTTTGTCCTCATCGTAAAAAAAATAGAAAACGCCGTTGCCGGGGATCGAACCCGGGTCACCCGCGTGACAGGCGGGAATACTCACCACTATACTACAACGACTTTGTTGAAAAGTTTCCTATCCCCTCCAAGGAATGATTATAAAGAAGCGTCGAATGTTCTTTTTAGACTCATTGTGTAGTCTACCGTGGAATGGAAGCAGAACTCTTAAGCAATAGTGTGATGAACGAAATTAATGACAAGTTGACAACTTTCCTAAGTAAACAGATCATTAATGCATTGGTGTAGGCATGATGATGATGACTATACATATTCTAGCACGCGATCCTTTTCTTATTGCACCTGAAAACCGCATACCGAGGAAATTGACGGGACTGCATGCCGTGGGTATTAATGTTATTTGGGTTTATCTAAGAGACACTGGTTAAAAAGTCAATAAATGACATTAGCGGAGTAGTATTATAAAAAGAAAATAATAGTCATATAAAACCAAATTCAAAAGATAACTAATGCTTGATAATAATAATAAATATAATAATTATTTT